>JASDQU010436420.1:78898-91563 GCA_032191745.1 Picea mariana | reverse complement strand
CATATAATAAGTAGATCCAATTTAGTCACACTACATATTTCATGAAATTGTTTGAGCATCATATATATATATATATAATCTTTTCATGTGTGCCCTAAATAATTGTGTTATAATCATCATGAGATTTCATTGTAAGTGCATATTCAATATCACACACACACACATATATATATTTCAGAGTCATGATGGCTATACCATATATTAGATTTCATTTCATTTAACATGCAAACAAAATAAAGTAATATTTTTCACCCTAAAGAATGATTTAATCACTTCAAAACAATAGAGTGCATTTATTTTAATAATGGCATAATGCAAAACAATGATTTTAGTGATTACATAATGGATTTAGAGAGAAATTTGGATTTATAATGATGTAAATTTCAAAGTATCAAGTTCATCTTAAACATATACATATAGATAAAGATTACCATCTAAAAATTTAACTCTATCATGCGTGAAGAGGGATCAAATCTCTAGAGGTACGAACTTTTCCTGAAGTTTTTTACTGTAAAAGGAGGTTTGCACATAAAAGGATTTGATCTCATTGGATACATGATAGATCCAAAATTAAGAAAGATTTACACTAGTATTCAAAACATCTAGATGAACTAGCACATGAGAAACCAAATTTAAACATTTTTTTTTATTCGAGTTTTACGTTCTAGGCTAGACTCTTGACCTTTTGCTTGTATGAAAAAGATCCAAGTGAACCTGCACATAAGAAGACAAATTCCATAGCTTCTTTTATAGTTCGACATTTTGTTTGTTTGGGTTATAAATTTTACATTGGAGACGAGCATCTTGACGTTTTTCGTGTACATAACTGTTGGTGTCTATGGAGCTCACTGCACCATAAAAGAGACAAAACTTGTTAGAAAATATCGGTCAACTGGTACAACTTCTAATTATGTGGAGTCATCATATCAGTTAGAAAATAGATGTCAACTGTTATTATACCTGCCGATAGGCTAGTATATAGCAATGAGTTTTCCCTTGACTACATATTAATCCAGTCATTTGACCAAAAAATTGTATAGTTTTCTAATGCCATACTTTAGCAATGGATTTTTTTTATTTGTTTCAATTATTTAAAATCCTTTTTGGCAAGGTCCCATTCGCTATTGAAATGAACCTCTTATTTTCGAGCCGACGACGATTCATAAATGCAAACATATGGTCTACTACATCAATTTTCGATCTCAACAGGCATCTTGACATGTCATGTAACTGCAATCGATGCATTGTAGATCTGAGCTCTTGTCAGTATCATCCTCCTATTGTACAGACTTCAATGCTCAATGCTATGTCACTTCAGTAAGCTATTTCAGATAGCATGAAGCCGATGGAGTCCGAAGAAGCGTTATTGGGGAAGGTGGAGATATGCCAAGCCGATCTCTTGGATTATCGCAGGATTTTTGGCAACATCAATGGATGCTCTGGAGTTTTGCAAGTCCCTGCACCCTGTGATCATCTCGATGGATTGCAAGAATATACGGTATAAATTAGTTTATGAAGATTTTTTTAGAATTTGGATAAATTTATGGGAAACGAAGGGTTTCATAATGTTTTATTGGGTGCTGTAGACTGATAGCATAGACTATGAGGTTCAGAGAACATTGAATGTGGTGGAAGATTGCACTGCCATAGAGAGTGTGAAGCGTTTGGTGTTCACTTCCTCTGTGTTAACCATTGTTTGCGGGAGGAGGATTGGTAATCTTGGTGATGGAGAAATTATAGATGGGAATTGTTGGACCAATCTTGAATTCTGTCGAGAAAAGAAGGCAAGTCGATTCACTTTCGTAACATGTAAATTTAATTCGTCCTAAATTATAGAAAAACTGGTTATCAAATGCCTTCTGTGTTTGTGTAGTTGTGGTTTCCATTGGCAAAGACACTCTCAGAGAAAGATTTATGGGCACTCTCAAATGACAGGGACCTTAATCTGGTAGTAGTGAATCCTGCTTCAGTCATTGGGCCCCAACTGTAAAATCCTATTTCACATGCCATTTTAAACCAATTGAAAGGTAAATTGATATCCTTAACTATAACATTGATCCCTATTAAGGTCAATTTTTGGGGGGTTGTATTACATATTAACGTTCTATTATAAAATGTATTTTGTTAATCACAGGATCCAAGGCACTACAACAGAATGGTATGTGTGCATATGTAGAAGTGGAAGAAGCGGCTCTTGCACGTGTTGCTGCCTTTGAATGTGAAAATGCAAGATAGAAGCCGATGGTCGGGGAAACCTTGTGAAGGTCTGTGTGCAGTGGTATTATTGGCCGAAGGAGTCTATAATAGGTCGCCACCAATTCCACGGCACAAATGAGCTCTTCCTTTCAGATCATTTCGATGAGCAGAGCGCCGATACAATCGAGGGAAAATGCAGTGTGCATACTTTCAAGAACTACGCCAAACTAAAAAGCATCGGCTTCGAAGACTATTTTTGTCGCTTTGAATACAATGCCGCAATCGGAGGGTTCACTCCCGATAGGCTGGCCGTGTAAGTCAGCGAGATCTGTTGTGAAATTTTCTCTTTCTTTTTCGCCTCCTGAGGTTTTGATATGCCGACCTCCGAGATGTGTCTTTAATGAAATTCTTTCTATCTGTCTGTTTCTTGTAGGCACTGCAAATGTAAAATGTTGTAAAACCCTGATGTCTTAATGGCTCAATGTGAAGCATGCAAGGATTGGTAGGTTATGTATCTTCTTTGTTTTCTCATTTGATTTTCTACAAATTTTACTCTCGCGATAAATGGTTAGCTCACGATACAACTTCATGTTACTTTGCATGAGTTATCACGTCCAACATTGAACCTGGTTGAAAAGTGTGGCATTGCGGCCTCCATTAAAGAGTAATAGTTTCGCTAACTAACGTCAGCAATAATAGCTTTAAAAGCATAACAAAAGCACTGGAATGTCTGGTTAATGGCGGGAACCCTTAGTTTAAATAGGTCTCGAACTCAAGATCATGTCTGAAAGTTAATAAGAAAACACGAGAAACATTCTAATCTCAAACAGTATAGTGAAACTTACTTTTGGCTCCATACCCAATATCCCTTCTTGCCAATGCATGCTTTTACGCTAATCTGACGTTGGCAAGTGGTTGATGGTTATTTACTGCGTGGATACCCAAGTTGCTTATTTAAGATCATAATTTCATCGTGGAACAAGAAAACCCGTCTTTTTTGATGTTCCAAGTTTGTAACATGCATATGTAGTGCCTAATGGTATCACGAATATAAGCTAAAGGGTCTTCAAAACTGAACGAGGTTCCATTTTTCCATTTTTCCACAAGAGCAAAACCACTTTCATTTTGTGTACATTGCTACAACTCCACATACAGTCATAAGGGTTTAAATTTTTACCAATTACATGGATATCTTGCTAACCCATATCCACAATCACCGTATCTTTCATATCTTGCTAACCCATATCCACAATCACCGTATCTTTCATATCTTGCTAACCCATATCCACAATCATTGTATCTTTCATCGATACCACATTGAAGACCTTATTCAAAGGTGGCGCTATTTTTTTTCTCTTTTGTTTTTATAAATATTTTTTATCTACCTGTCAAAAAAAGGTAGTTTTACTACGGGAAGACATTATTCAAAGGTGGTGCTATTTTTTTTCTTTTGTTTCTATAACTAATTTTTATTTACCTATCAAAATGCGGTAGTTTTACTTCCTGGTGCGGTTACTTCCTGGTCCGTTTTTTTTCCCTTAGTTTTATTAATTTATTGACGTATACAAGTGAAATATAGTAGGAAAAATACGAATCTCACCACTCTCTATGTTAAATATATAAGTGAAATATATTAAAATATTCTTATAGATAATATTTTCATATCCACACTTATTCAATATTCAAAACAAAATATCAAATAATCTACAAATTTCATATCCTTACTACAAATTCATTTAAATAACATTTTCATTTTATTTGTATGCATGTAATTGTACATACCATTAACAATATATTACTCTCTTACATTGTTTTCATGTAATTAGACTTCGACAGGTATTTGCTACCATGTAGCCATGTTTTCTAATGATGTGGAATCACGACTTCACATCATTATCTGAGCTATGTCCCTCTTATATATTGCATTTAATGCAATGCAACACTATAGGGGTGCATTAAGTTGTGAAGTCTTCAAAGCTTCTACAAGAATTGGTTTAACTATTTTAATTTTTGGTTTTTTGGCGAGAAAATTTTCTGTTTAATTTTGATTAAAACTCGAATAAAAATAGTTAGATCCACATATTTGAGTGATTAATTTTATATAATTTGAGTGTCCTACGAGTTTTCCAAAATTCAAGGGGTATAGTTTTCTCATGTATTCAAGGCTTTAAAAGTATTTAAACCAATTTATAATTTTGAAAAAAATTATGACTATTTTATTTTAATAATATACAAATTTTGGTTCAAGAATTTATTTTATTGGATTTTGGGTATATAAACATACATAACTAAGAGAAGGCTTGGAAAATATACATAATTAAGAGAGGTTGGAATTTTAGGTTTCTTTTCTCTATCAAATAAAAATTTCATCACTATTAAACTTATTTAATTTTTTTCTTCATTTTATATTTTATAGAAATATACTAAATGTTATTTTTTTATATACAAATTTATAAAAATGTAAAATACATAAATTATTTATGTTTAAAAAATAGAAGATAATTTTAATATCAATAAATGAAAATAATTATTTTCATTTTTATTAAACTTTTCTAATCACTTTCTTTATTTTAAATTTTATGTAAATATATAAAATGTTATCTTCTTATATACAAATTCATAAAAATGTAAAATACATAAATTATTTATGCTAAAAAATGGATAAATTCTAGCACTTATAAATGAAGAAGAATTATTTTCATTTGTTGTCATATTTACTAGTTAAAATTCCATGAAATATAAAATTGTAAATAAGAACACATCTACAATAACGAAAATTGAAATAAATGAAAATATCACAACTTGTGTCCCTTGGAATTCTATCTACTAAATATTGGGAAAAGTATATCCTCTATTCTAGAGCCTAAAACAAAAATACTAGTTAGCAAATTTTTTTTTGCTCATAAACACCATATATAATTATTATATGACTATAACTAGATCTCTTAGGATAAATAGTCAATCTCTTAGGATAAATAGTCACATGCAGACAACATATTTGATATTACTTAAATTTATCATAGGGTAGACTTATCAAATGGTTGATAGTTAGTTAAGAAATCATGCACTTTTTTGTATGCGAATATATGAGTAGTTAATCTTTCAAAAAAAAAAAAGTTATCTTATATTTTTCAGTGAAAAATAAACATGATCAAAAGTTTAGACTTTAGTAGTGAATTTGGTGTCTAAGGGTGATCTTATATATATATATATATATATATATATATATATGAAAAATAAATAATAAATACATATACTTTTCAAGGTGGTCAAACCTATTATAACTCTGCGCCATCTAAAATAATTCATTGGTGGTATGTAACGGYACATAATTTCACTCCTACAAGATGCCTTAGAGTCTTGGGTTGTTACTGAGTTTCATTACAGTCAAGGAAGAAGCACAATTAGGTCTTACTTCATCATTACCACCTAGGAAGAAGTAACAATGAGTCTTACTACGGGATCAAAAGACAATTACATTCTAGATAGTATCTACAAGAAAGCCAATTTTCTTTGTAATCATCGTTGAAACTACCTTTTAATAAAATCATACACTTTTTCGTTACATCTTGCCCTATTGAAGATTACCTCCAATGACATGCACTTTCCAAAAATTAAAAAAATTAAATAAAGCAATGACAAACACGTTCCAAAAAATGATGGTAAGAAAGCTTCAAACACAACCGATTTGCTTTTGTTTGCAATTGTTTTGTAGATGATGATCTATATCGATTGCTAGCCACAACCATTCTCTATTAGAGAAATGCATTTTCACTTAATTAACTCTCTGGTGGTGTGATTGACAATTTGCAGAGCAATGAGGGAAGTGTGAGTGATTAGTGTGCTCCAAACGCTACTTGCCCTTTTGTGGTGGTCAAACAAAAATATTTTCTATCAAAATTTGTTTTGATAGGATAATTAAGAGTTGTTGAATATTGAAATGTGCATAGTGTTTTATCGGTATCAATTATAATAATAACATGCCAAATAAAACCCAATCGCCAACACTCCAAAACTTATATCTTTTACATTATGGTTATTTGAGAAGGTATGATCTTTTTAGTTGAAGAATTTTTTCTTTATACTTCTTTATTAACCTTACAATTCTTTTCATCCATTGAATGCAAATGAAATGTATGCTCCCATTTATGTTCTTTAAATTTTGTTTACTCTGTTGAATGCTAATGAAATGTGTGTTTCCATTAATAACCTATAAATGCTTTCACCCACAAACGATTTATGTTGACTTTTCATTCTAGAACCAAATCATTAATTTTTATTCAAACTCCAAATTAAATTCCATGCATAACTCCAAACCCTTATGCTTGTCCTTTGTTTTAAAAAACCTAATACAATAATGACCAAAGCCATAACCTCCACATCTCATCAAATATATCAATATACATATACATCACTTATTTCATGTATATGACAGGTGTAAAGGTTATTTTAAAAATCATCAATCAATTAATTAATTAATTATATAGATAGATATATATATTCAAATTATTTAATATCATGAATTATATCATATATACATTGACATTGAGGCATATGTAAAATGTGGTAAACATTAGCCTTTCAATTTAATATATAACACACTGTGTAGTGGTTTCTTCTTATTTTTATTTAAGTTATTATAATTTTTATTTTAATAAACAATTCTAGTTATAATTTATAATGATAATTAACTTCCATTAAAACAAATTGACCACGTTATTTATGGTTGTTGTTCCTTTGATCTGAAGTTGATAAATTTAAACCTCTATTTATTATAATTTGTGACTGCTCCATACCTCCGCCCACAGATATTGCCCGCCCAGAATATAAGTAGGAAAACAGATTATGGGTATAATTTAGTGTATTCAAATAAGTGATCGTTGTAACTTGGATTTTTGGAAAACCAACTTCTTGTTTACGCATGCAACTAATGACGCCCATTGCATGGGCAAGGTTTGTTGTTTTAATTTAGTTTGTTTTAATATAAATATATTAGCACAATCAATTTATAAAAAAAGGTTTTTTTTTTTTGGAGTTTTTATTGGCATGTTTTTGGATCAATTTTTTTTTCTGAAATCCCGTCAAAAATTGTTGGAATTTGAGATTCAAGTAATTGAATTGATTGATCTTGTATAATTGGAGTTCCTTGGGTGTTGAATCCATTTATGCATTCAAAAATGCAATTTAACCAATAGAAAAATGGAGATTTCACCAAGATCTATTTTGACGGATTCCAATGAAAAAGTGTGAAAAATATTGCTTACAATAGGATTGGTTAGGATCTATTGAAGATTTGTTGGAGGTTGTTGAAAGATTCTTTCAACCTCTCTCTCCACATTTGGGATAATGGATCTGACATCAACTATATAAGGTTGACTTAATTCAATATTTGTATAGTAATACAAATATATTATTGTGTGCTATTTATGTATATATGCCATGTGCTTTAATATTTCCAATTTGGTATCAGAGCTCAGGAGAGAGTGCAATACATTCTTGTTTCAAGCCATCGGTGGTCTGTGCATTTGAGAGGACGTCACTGCTTTTTGAAGTCAAAAGACGTGATAAATCTCTGATTTCATGAAGAGGAGTCCCTGCGATTAGTTTTGAGTGCTGAGATAAGTTACACGTTGAACACCGCCACAACACTAGAATCTGACAAGAGATTTGATATTGGGTTTTGGTTTTCAACTGAATGCTCGTTCCATTGATCGCAGAGAGAAAAAGCCTCCATTTGATAGTGCCAACGTTCGTCCCTGCCAGTTCATTATTCCGACTGCTGGAGCTTGAGGGAGGGCGCATGCTAGTTCATTATTCCGACTGTTGGAGCTTGAGGGAGGGCGCATATCAAAATTTAGGGAGGGCACATATCGTTGTTGTCACCGCCAATAGTTGGTTTCATCATTGTTCATTGACAAAGAACCATGATTTTGTCCCCAATCAAGACACTCCAGGAGACAGATGAGACTTACCATTCCTACCAGATTTTATATTATTAAAGCAGGAGTAGCTGCGTGTGATTCATCCTGTACTCATGCCCAAGTGATCCATCTGGTACTATTGTTTATTCTCTCATCTGCATTAAAAAATAAATAGCCTTGTCTCAGGAAAGAGGGAGACGCTACAACAAGAGGTATTTTACATCAAGATGTATTTATTTTCTGATTAAGTTTTTTGATATGGAGAATATTGCATTGGAAAAGTTTAATGGTTTTAACTTTCATACTTGGAAAGTGAAGATACAACTTCAAATGATGCATAAGAATTTATGGGGAATAGTAAAAGGTACAAATAAGGCACCTACAGATCCCGGGCAATTAATTGAATGGGAGAAAAGAGAGGATAGAGCCAAGTCAATTCTTGGACTGTCTCTTGCAGATTCCCAACTACACCTAATAAATTTAGAAAAATCTTCTGAAGAAATGTGGGAACAATTGAGTCAAATATTTGGGGAAAAGGCTGTAAATGTCAAGTTTTCATTAAAATTACAACTATTCAAATTAAAAATGCATGATGAAGTATCATTGTCTTCTCACATAAATGATCTAAAGTCTTTGTTAGCACAATTGGCAGAGATCGAATCTAAATTCGATGAAGATGATGCAAAAACAATTTTGCTGAATAGTTTATCTCCAAAATATGACAATGTTATCTTTACTTTAACTCAATTACCCTCTCAAACTCTGGATTAAATGATTTCAATACTCTTAGCAGAAGAAAAGAGGATGAAGGAAGGTGACACAGAAGTCAGTTCACAAGATGAAATTGCACTACTCTCCAAAGGAAGAACAAATAAAAACATTGAATGCTTCTACGATCGAAGACATGGACATACAACACCGAATTGCAAAACACGTGATAGGGATATTCTCAATGGAAAACTAAAAGAGTCAGCTAACATAGTTGAGGAATCACTAGGTGATATGCATGAATACTCATCCAGTGATGATGAACCTCCTCAGTCACCTCTCAAACTTTTATAGAATATAGTTATAACAAATAAAAACATTGAATGCTTCTACGGTCGAAGAAGTGGACATACAACACTGAATTGCAAAACACGTGCTAGGGATATTCTCAATGGAAAACTGAAAGAGTCAACTAACATAGTTGAGGACTCACTAGGTGATATTCATGAATACTCATCTAGTGATGATGAACCTCCTCAATCACCTCTCAAACTTTTATAGAATATAGTTATTGGTTATATATGTTAGATATATGTACTGTAAGCTCTTGATTCTTGTTGTACTTCAGTGCTTCAGGAACAGATAGTTATATTTGCATGTTTGTGAGCTTGTGTACATGATACAGGTCGGAATGTATGATCGACTCCTAGACTATTTTTCGAAGTATGTCTAGAATTTCCAATCACTACAATTACATTAGTGATTGTTAGAAACTAGTATATCTTATATGAATGAAGTGTCAACTCGAAATGCGTGTGAGAAAAGCATTGTCAACAGAATTCAGAAGAAGGTATAAATGTTGATGACACCCAAATCAAGACAAAATCATGTATTTTTATTTTCAGTAACAATATTTGTAATGTAAGCAATAAGGGAGGGTGATAGAAATATTTCTTACAATAGGATTGGTTAGGATCTGTTGAGGATTTGTTGGAGGTTGTTGAGAGATTCTCTCAATCTCTCTCTCCACATTTGGAATAAGCTGGATCTGACAACAGCTATAAGGTTGATGTAATTCAATATTCCGATAGTAATACAAATATATTATTGTGTGTTATTTTTGCATGTATGCTCTGTGCTTTAATATTTCCAATTAAAAGTTCAAAAAATGGAATGTTTATACAACACCATTTATAAAAATGGTTGATATATGTCAACATCATTAGTATTATAAAAATGGTTGATATATATCTACATCATTAGTAATGAAATGTGGAAAATGATGTCATCAAAGTATATCAATCACTTTATAAATATGGTTGTTCTTGTAATGACTTGTTTTACTAGTATACACTTATTGAGTGCATGTCATTCATAGTTATTAATATATATCTATTTCTAGTGATTCTCTTGACAGGGTTTATTGGTATACACTTATTGAATTTAGGTTGTTATTAATATGTATGACATGCTTTACCTAGTTATTAGTATACACTTATAGAATGTACGTTGTTATTGGCATACACTTATTGGTATTGATGGGATATATATGTGATCATTTAGATTTGAGAGTTTTGTTTAGAAATTATGGGAAGAACCACAGTATTTACAATTGCATGTCGACGTTTTGGATCCACAACAGGATCCATCTTCAAGACAAAAAAGCCTGAGGAAAAATACAAGAGAGGAACCCTAAATATTATTGGTATGTATATAAGTGTATACCAATAACATTATAGTCTAAATGTTCTAAGATTTTTTTTTTTTTAGGATATTATTTTTATATAATCTGAGTTAACTATATAAATTTTCACAAAATCATTATTTTTTATTGTTTAAAAATCAATTTTATAAAAGAGTTAAACAACCCTACCAATAACTATTAACCCAACATATATTCACTAAGTATATAACAATAACTCATGTGATACATATTAATAACTAGGCATTCAATAAGTGTATAGCAGTAAAGCATGTCATGAGTTAAAAATTATATTACATCATTGAATTTTAATTTTACCGTAACTATCTTTGATTTTAATTATTTACTTATCTCACTTAAGCTCATTGAATTTTAATTTTACCGTAACTATCTTTGATTTTAATTATTTACTTATCTCACTTAAGCTCATTTTTATGAGAAATTGCTCGTTACTCACTTTCATTTACTTCTCTAACTTAAGTTCTGTAACGATCTTTGATTTTAATTATTTACATATCTCACTTAAGCTCATTTTTATGAGCAATTGCTCACTAACTTTCATTTACTGTTCTAACTTAAGTTTTGTTATAAAATTTGTGAAAAAAATGTTATTACGAGAAATAATTTTGACCATCAACTTTAGTTGAAACAATTATGAACCTTTGATTATCAACTTATCATCAATCAAATAAGTTTTATCCACCCATCAAATTGGCAGGTAACACAATTTCCAAATCAGCTCATTACTAACATGAAACAATTATGAACATTTTCAAAGATGCTCATTACGAACATTTCGGTGAACATGTGTCATGCTTGGCATCTTGTGATTGTAAAGTTGGTTCAACATCTTGTCTCTTCCTTTAATGTGTGTCTAGAGCGCGTGTGCAATGGAGCGTCCAGTAAAATGCGTGTTGACCCTACCCTCACATAGATAGTCTTTGCCAATAATGACAAATATATACTAATCTGTTCTTGGGACACAAAGGTTGGAGAGGTTAATGCAGAAAAAAAAAGGCATATGAAGTGCAACTTTTGGAAAATGTGGTTGGGAAAAAAGTTATGGTTTACAGATCTATGGAGATGGCAGTTCTCATTAAAAGTAAAACTATTTATTTGGCTTATGATCGAACATAGAATGCTTATTTGGGAGAATTTGATCAATAGAGTTTTCATTGGGCTTAGCAGACGTGTTCTGTGCTGGGATGCGGAAGAAAACATTATTCATCTTTTTGTGAAATGCAGCTTTACTATTACAGTTTGGGCTAATATTAGAAAGGTCTTAAAATTTTCAGCATGCTGGGAGGGTGAAAAAATTGATGGATGCTTACAGAGATGGATTAAAAAGGAAGAAAGTTGGAAGGAACTCCTATGTTTCATTTGTTGGGAGGTATGGAAGCATAGAAACATGACCATATTTGAGGACATCCTGCCGAATTTGAGCAGAGTTTGCAACAATATCTTTTAGGATATGGGTGAAACCAAAAGAACAACTTCTTCCAAGGTATGCAAGGTAGATAGGCCTCCTTTACTACACTGGAATATGACACTTGGCTTTTTTGATGGTGCTTCACAAGATATGAGATCTAAATGCGGGGTTGGAGCTATTTTAAAATGTCCTATAGAAGACACTTTCAAAATTAAGATGAATTGTGGCAAATGGACCAATACTAGGGGAAAACTACTTGCTTTATGGAGTATTTTATTTTTTTCTTATTATAAAAAGATCACAAGATTACAGTTGATGGGTGGCTCAAATATAATTATTGATTTGGTTAAAATATGCTAACAATCTAAAGGTGGCCTCTCTACAGACTTGGATGGCTAAAATCCAAGCTTTGAGCAAAAATATTTTATACAACTTAATGTACAACACATATACAAAATCTACAACAAAGAAGCGGACCAACTATACAAAGAAGCTCTAGTCCTGGATGAGGATGGCTTATATTTTGCATGGGCCAATGAAGATGGATAAGAAATTTTTGAAAACATACTCATATGAAAAAGATTTTAGTTACAAGGAAGATCGATTTTTATGTTTTAGGTTGTTTGTAATTTAGGCATTAAAATGTAAAGAATGTTATCTTTGTAAGGCTGGAATATTTTTTTACTCTTTAAAGTTAGAGTTATTTGCT
>JASDQU010436420.1:43279-65756 GCA_032191745.1 Picea mariana | reverse complement strand
TCAAAAGTGCATCCCCTGAGTCATGTTGAGTGTCAAATATCAGATAAGAGCTCGAATCCAGGGACAGATTATGAGTTAATTCCATGTGATTCTTTACCATTATGTTTTAATTAATTGCAGTTTTTTAGGAAAAAACATATTTTGATTGATAAGAAGAGGGAAAGTCATGGAATTTTAGTTGAGCTAATGAGGTAGTCATCCCAGTCCCTACAGGATCCAATAGCTGATGTGTTGGAGGATCTATGTAGTCCAAGCCATGTTCCATCATCCAGCTATGCCATGAAAAGTTGTTATTATCTTGACAATGGTCAGGCAATCAACTTCACAGTCTAGTTCAACAACAGTCTTACTACTAAAGCCATCAAAACAACTGCAGCCATATCATAAATTGCATGAGGATGGAAATAGCATAGATACGGTGCCATATCATGTTGCTGACTTGGATGAATTTAAAAATCAAGGAACAGGCCTGTCAGTTCTACCTTGATCCTATCGCTACCTATATGGAGATATTTTTCACTGCAGAGCCCCAATCTATTTTTGGCATTACTTTTGTTCTTCAGGATTTTCGAGGTCTTTGTTGTAAATATCATACTGGAAATCAATAATTAACACCTTTTCAAGCTCTAGTTCTGATGCGTATTAAAAACAGTGAAAAAACAAAGTTATTGGATCGACTATTAGAGTGGATTCATTGGCATTTTTCCATTACCTAATTCAACAATGATTGCAGTAGATTAGGATAGGAGTGTGTAAATAAGCTCAACATTTCAAGATTCTCTTTTTCAATAGTGCTCATTTTGATTTGGTTTCAGTTTAAATATCAAAACATGTACAGGTTGCATAATAAGATTTTGGGATCAACCCAATGGATAAATCACTGGTCCGCATGTTCAGAGTTCAATGGTCCTTGTCACCTCCTGAAAGAGTTTCCATCCCTAGGTGGAGCTTATGTTGGGGTCCTAAAATCATAGATAACTTGATTCTTCAGTTGTTTATTTGGCGTTGCCCCCGTTATGAATACATTTGTCTTGCTGGTCTCATTTGATTCCATTTCCCCCTCCATCCATTTCACCCGATCCTTCATCACCCTGCTGCATCCTTCATCCACCTCTGCGCCACTCACTCCCTTGTCCATTTATCCCATTGGCTACATCTTGCCCATCACTCATCCCTGTATAAACAAACTTAAGATACAAAATATTAGGTTAATAATAAATGGTTAGTGGCGTTTTCTAATGCTTATTAGCCTAATAAAGTTATTTTAATTAGATTATTTTAATAAAATAATTAATAAAAAAATTAGATTAATTATTTATTTATTCATAATTAGTAATTAAGTTATGTGTTTAAATTAGTAAGTAGATTAATCAGGTTACTAATTAAATAAAGTATAGTTAGAATTAACATTAATTATAAATTAAAAACAAATTAAAAAAGAAATTAATAATATAATAAATTAATTAAAGTAAACAAATTAAAGTAAACATATGATAAAAAAAAAATATTAAAATAAAACAAAACTAAAACATAAAATAACAATTAAAAAACAAAACAAAAGATAAGATATAATACAACAAAAACTAAAAATTAAATAAACATAAAATAAATAAAACATAAATACAAAAAAACAAAAAAAACAAAACATATAATAAAAATATATATATAACAAAAATAAAAAATAACACTATCCTAAGTNCACATCAACACCAAGGGGGTCTGAGTAAGTGGTATTGGGAGGGACACTTGTCACCGCATGGTGAAATTGGGCCTCATCCCAATACCCCTTACCACCTCATGGGGGTCTGAGTAAACCACTTTACCCCTCCAAAACCACCCTTCCAACTTCAAAAAACCATTTTTTCGTCAGTTTGACCAGTCTGTTTCTCAGTGTGATTATGGGAAAACAGAGACGAATTTTCAAAATCCGAGAGAGGTTTTTGTTCATCATGGGATGAATAACAATAAACTCTCCCATATTTTACACAGGTGTCAGAAGCTGGGAGAATCAAAGCCATCTTTGAGCACCATTTTTCAAGCTTCCATTTTTTCCTGTTTCAGTCATGATTTTACGGGAGCTGTTTCAACGAGATGGAAATGAATTTGGAAAAATTGAAAGAGGTTTTTGTCCAGAACATGATCATCTAGAATAACCTCTTTCATTTTATACACACGTGTCACTTTTGAGGAGAATAAAATGTCTGAGTTGATCCCTTTGTTCAGTAGTTCGACCCGTCTTTCATGGCGGACAGTTCAAGATTTTCAGGGATTTGTTTCTATTTTTGGACGAGGTGGCTGAATTTGACTTCCTAAGATTGAGGGGTGATATTTCCTATATATTCATGTAATTTTAATGCAAAATGGTTGGATCAGTGAGACCTGAGGGAAGGATGGGATGATAATATCACCATCTATTGTAAAGATGTTCAACAGACTGTAGGTGACTTTTTGGATGAATACAAAGGCATTTTGTTTCCAGATTCTTGTGTCATGATTATGTGGTGAAGTATTACTTGATGTAAATTGTCATTCTCTTTTTTATCATATTGTTTTTCTTTCCTTATTGTTTTATAAGAAAATTATGCTCAGGATTTGTCTCATACACCCTGCTATGTCTTAAAGCAATATCTATGTTTTCTTCCAAGTTTGAATGTGGAATTCAGATAATCTCTTCTTTGCATTTGAAGTGAACCCTTATATTTTCTTTTTTTCCAATTTCACAAACTCAAAGGATCCACTTACATGATTTACTTTCCTAGTTACCTTTTGTCTCAGTTATTCATTCATCTAATCAACTTTAACCTTTGACTCCATGTTGCCCAATGGTCCTCTTATGTTGTCCCAACTAAAAAACTAAAAATCAAACTTTCTATCCTCATACCTATCCTAATATTCAATTTAAACAATGTTAAATCATATAGAGATATCCCTCTCTGAGTCTTGGAGGGATAGATCCTTTATTCCAAGTGGTTCTGTGGTTACCTCTGTCGTTTCTCCTTCAGCCTGAGAAATTACGGAGTGATAACACACCATTAACTTGGAGTGCGACTTTTTTAAACCTTTTTTTTCTACTATCTTCAAAAGTATACACATTACATAAAGTTCAACATATTTTTTTGTTCCTTTCCCAACAACTAATCTTGGTTTGAAATGATGAAATTGATTAAGAAAAAGAAAAACATCATCCCCAGACTTTATTGGAGATCCCTGGCAAGGTCCATAAAAGAATCCCTAGGCTTGATTATAGTTAATAGCAGGTTCATTTAAAATTATAACATAGTATTTTCTTTTGGTAACTTACAACTTCCTTCACATGCACTTATAATTATATGATCAATTTGTACTAGACTTTGTTCAATACTAAAAAATATCATTTATTCTTATATACTCAAATACCACAGACCACATAACAAGGTAAGGCTTAGAATTGTTTGATGTTTTGTCTACTATCTAAGAGTGGAAGTAATCTATCAATGATATCAACTCCCACTTATTTTTACCACTTGAAATATGGAGAATTTCGAACAAGACTACTCTATAAAAAATACAAGAAGCAAACTAGTGATCAACAATTTTGCTTATTACTCTTTCATAGAATGCATCTCCCAAGACATATATGTTTCTCTTTTGGTAATTTTCCCAAGTCAATATTTTTTTATCTAAATCTAACTAGAGAATATTTTTAACTTTTACTGGACATTCTAGCTTCTAGACTACCTATCACCACAAAATTCTTTCTTCAATCTAACCTTCTTCCATCTTTGTTGGATAACCCAAATTTCCAGTATATTTTCCATAGCCTTGATTCTTACACCAATTGATTGTCAATCATTAGAAAACGATGTTGGAGCAATCAGGTTTGGAGAACAACACAACAAATGAGTCAGAATGGATTAAGAAGGAGAACACACTATATTTTGAGGAAAAGCAATGCACGTGGAAGGATTTGTGGAAATCTGACACAAATGTGGACAAACCTAGCCAAGCTAGGGTTAGGGTTTTGAGATGTATTGTAAGGGTTTCTAAATCAATTTTTTAATATAAATAAGGGGTATGAGTTATATTAGAGAATCATCATAATCATCAAATTGTTAGTGTATGAGTGTGACAAGTCTTTTTTGAAGAACCTATTTTGGAGTTTTGGTGAGTTGAAGTATGTTTTGAGAGTTGTAGAGATCGGATGAGGTCGAAGTAGTTGAGGGTCAGGTCGCAAGTTATGGAGCTTGGTGTGATCCAGGTCCGCCTCACTACTCTTGACTATGATGTAATGCATGCAACGCCCTTTTTATGAATAATAAAAGAAGAAAAAGATCTTTATGGACGTAGCCCCAAGGGTGGGTGAACCATGATAAAATCATGTGTGCAATATGTTTTAATGTTTTACTATTTTTGCAGTTATGAGTGAATGGTTGGATAGATGAATGGATGGTTTATTCACAACACACATTAGATTAAATATGCAAGTGAATGAATGAATGAACATATCTGATGAATAGTATAATAGAATGCATGTTTAAGTATAAATAAGAATAATTAAGAAAGAACATCCTCCAATCCCTTCCATGACTACATACACCTGCATCCTACAGTCCCCCATAAACCATCTTGGGTGAGACTGTGATTTGCACTCTGTGCATAGCGTAACCTTCTGGTTTATCAGAAGGGCCAATTGTGATAAGAGTTTTGTTGGAGAACTAAGGTAGAACCCAGGTCAACCCATAATTCCAACAAATGGTTCTGTTACCAGCTAGAACTAAGAAGGAGATCTAGGAAGGGGTTTGGTGAAAAAGATGCACTGGTAGAAAAGGATGTTCAAGGCATGGAATCCTACAAAGAAAGAGATTAAATGATGGTTAAAAACAAAAAAATTGGAGTTTGTGTAGAACGATAATAAGGGTTCCAGGTATACACCATGCCAGTACCTGTAGAGGTATGTGTTTATTGATTTGCATGAAGCATATTTTTTTTCCATACTTATTAAAGGAATAATTTTTACGATTGAAGGATACCCATTTCACTAACTAGATTAGTCCTGTAGTGTGGACTGCTGAAAATATCGCGTAGTTGGAAAGAGTTAATAACAAATTCACGCTCGCAGTGGATTTTTGGTTAGGTAGTATTACTGCGAGGTTTATCACCAAGTTTGTAGTAGATACATCGAAGTCATATACTACTATAGAACATGATTTCTTGAGGGGACCCAAAGGGAGGTATATTATGTCTCTTTAGACATTGATCAAGATCTTAGCATGATAAAGGCATGATGACCATGGAATCGAACAACTAGATCACTCTATGCATATGGGGGAGTTGGGGGAGGGACTAAGGAATCTGAGAAGTGGACAAGGCTCTAGAAAGTAGCTAGAAGCAGAAGGTAATGGACCCCATCATGACGAATGATGAATAGACCATGGAAATTGTAAGGAATGTAGGTGTAGTGCACATTGAACGACACTACCAGTATAGGACAAATAATAAGAAGAGGGTTGTAGTGGAGTGAGAGGGCTTGGACAATGATGAGGAAGAGGTAGATGATCTCCGTTCCATGGGGCAGATTAAGGATATATTTCATGCCATATATGAGAGTAAAACCACAGGTCATGGGTCTGACACAAAACAAGGGTCTCCATTCCAAATATCAATTAGTGTGGAACCCACAACCCCATGTGCAACTAACACATCTAAAGAAGAAAAATAAGTTAACCAATGTTAAGTACCAAAGACCTGAATAAAAAATAAAACAATAGTACCAAATATATATGAATACAATCACCACACAAGATATATGGAACAATATAGAAAACCATTACTTTATTATATCAAAACCATTGAGGTAGGGAAACACCATACAAAGGATCCTATTATGGAAGGGATCCTCTCCTATTCACTTGCCTCTTTTAGGGGGAATCCTCCTATTGAGATACTGCTCACAATACAATACTTCTCTTCATATCCCATTACATTGTTTTAACCCCTTTATATAGTTCTACCGTCACCTAAGAAAATTCTAGAGGAGGAGTATTCTAGAAACATAGCCTTCTAAGAATATAGTGGACCTATTCCACTAACTACCCATTTATTATATCTAACTACCATAATGGGCCTTATTTAATAATATAGTGGACCTATTCCACCTTACATTAAATGGCTTCCACTACCTCTCTAAGTACCTAACATTCTGACGTAGCCGCACCCTCACTGGTACGTCCGCTTCTCCAGGACCTTCTTTCTTCTCGGCCCGAAGAGCTCCAAGGCTCCTCTATTTCCCTCTCGGGAAATATAAACCCACAGATTCTCTTCTCCTTCATGATCCCCCTTCCCTAAATTATCGGAGGATCGAAACTCACAGCTTCACAAATTCTCTGCTAACCACTAGGCTTCCAAATCCCCGAGGCCCGATATGTCAGTCGACACTGACTTCCTCTCTCCTCTATCAGGACTTCAGCTCTATCGCGACTTCACTACTCACAAAATCAAACACTCAGTTCTTGGACCCCCAAGTCCCGATACGCCGAAACTCTGACACGCTCGCGATTTGACTTTCCAACGGTCACGTCTCCCCCTCGGGACTTTGGACTTCGCGGGTTCGCGAATCCTGACGTCCAATGCTCGGAACTTTCATTGCAAAATCCCGATGACTCATGTCACCTGTCCACGTCACCAAATCTCATGGCCCACACTATTTATGAACCCACCGGGATATCGCTTATCGCAATATCGCGATTCCTGTGGCCAAACCCTCGATTCTTTTCTCACGAAACCCCAATAGGCGATCTCGCGATGGATCAAACGGCCCTGATCGACTTGGATCAATGGCTTGGCCCTTCTTGAGATTTAAACCTCCTTCACGCCTGCACTGCAACCTTCCTGAGTCTCAGTGAGATCCAACGACCCACGGATCTTCGCGAAATCTCTTGGAGGATTTTGACCGTCCATTCCTTTTGAATGAAATCCACGAATGATGAGACTCTCTTCCACAAAACTCGTCACCCTGTGCATAACCCTGTGACGCTCCTTGCAAGCCTTCCAGGCATGACTTTTTCTATACCGTCCTTCGTTAACTCGAAGGCCTATCCTTCTTGAGCTTTCTCACAACTTTCGAGTCTCTTTAGGAAACTCTTGCACGCACTCCTT
Source organism: Picea mariana (assembly GCA_032191745.1). Lineage (NCBI taxonomy): Eukaryota > Viridiplantae > Streptophyta > Pinopsida > Pinales > Pinaceae > Picea > Picea mariana. The sequence goes on along the minus strand of JASDQU010436420.1, from coordinate 58,622 downwards.
GCAGCAAATCTTCAACAACGTCTAAGTGTTGAAGCTTTGACTCTGTGCACGCCAGGAACAGCACTCCTAATTCCCTTTTCTCAGAATCTCAACTCTAATACTTCGTCTAGCCTGCGCACTCCTTGCACAGCTCTGTGCCTAACTGCATCTCCGAGATGAATGAGAACAAAAGCTAACTCCAAGTGAACCTTCTGTCAACGCACTCCTTGCAGACTATTCGACTGCACTCCTTGCACGAATCTCTAGCTCACTTAGAGAAACAATTGAAACTCATTCACTCTTCCTCACAGATTTCAATTCAACTATGAAATCACATATATAGCATATAAAAACAATTGTACAAAGGGAAACAAACATTCACGAGCATATCTTCAATACACAGAGAAACAACACAAGCCATGAATTTGAATCAAAGCTCTTTCTATTAATTCAAATATCTGTACATGGGTGTTCTTCATACAATTCTCTGCTTTCTCTCTTCAACAATGTTGCTTCATAATTATCTTACAATGTACAAGGAGGGTGTCTATATCTCGTTTCCCTCTTGCGCTCTAAAGCTATCAAATCTGAAATTAAATTCCTATCTACCAGCATTAACTATATTAAATGCTGACTATCTACCTAAGGCGAGAGCTTAAAGGCTCAAGGTCCATTACAATATACAAGTGTGCTTCATTAAATTTCTACATTAATGTTTGCGCAATCAATATCAAGGTGTTTTCAAAATTTGTGCTAGCATTGTCCAACTGTCTTCCGCTTCCGCTGGCTCGCTTGATGAGTTGGCGATGATCTTGCATCACATTACATCACTCTTATGAAATCGTTGTCCTCAACGCTTGTTATGAGGGTGGACAACCATATACCAGGGTCCCAGGGATAATTGTGGACCATAATGTTGGAGAAGAATGGAGAACCAAGGTCACATGTATAAATGTGAGACACTATGTATAAGTAGTTGAACTGCCACTGTGAACCTGGGTCCCATGTTCAAGTGCTCATGTGAAATCCACGTTGAAGATATTGGAACTTGGGAACCAACTGAAAATGATGCTCTAAAGATTGACACTGGTCATATGGATAGTAATATTTAGAACAAAAAACAAATGCATTCACTATGAATCGAGAATAATAAAACTAAAGAATAATATGCATAAAATGATCTTGTTTACTCTCCAGGAAGTTCTCTACCTTGGGGGGAATAGAGTCAGCAAATAGAATATGGAAGTGGTTATCATCCGATAAATAACAACTATCCATATATCAATCATCACAATCGTCCTCTAAAGCATACCAAGAATACACTTCTTGATGATATTCATCCATGATTTTCACCAAATTATATTTCTCCTTTATGCTTTCCAAGGACTCATGAATACTACGAAAACCATCCTTGATACCTTCTTGAAAGTTATGCAACATACCATGTATTTGGGATTTGAATGTTTCAATCGTGTGTAGAATTTCATTCAGGGGTTGCGAGTGAACATCCATTAAGAATAACACATAAAATATACCAAAATAAATATCTAGAAATTCTCTATCCAATGGGTTTGATATTGTAGCAATCTGAGTACGTTGTAAAAATTTATGGACTTTGCAGTCCCATCGTCGTCGTGAAAAACCATCAAAAATGGTTGATTTAAATCAACGATATATTCACTTTCGTAACTCTGATTGAGACAATTGGTGTTTTGAATTTGGGTGAAATGGTGAGAGGAACTCAAAGATATAGTTTGTTTTTGGAAAATTTAGGTCTAGATACTACAGAAATAAGAAAAATCATGTTGTCGTCTGCAGAAAAACCCTTGCAAATTGCAGATTTTAAAATACAAATAACTTTACTTCCCAGGATCCATTTTAGATGTTGCTTTTTTAAATTGGGTGTTTTTATATGAGGAACTTATATATACAACCATTTTCTGAAAATTTTGCACCAAATCCTACTAAAATCATCTGGAATGTCGTGACCCTCTTTTTTTCTTCTCTGAAAAAATAAATTTGCAAAAAAGATAAAAATATTTTCCCACAATGTCTGCCAAGGAAAGTGATCTGATACCAATTGTTAAGAACCAAAGACCTAAATACAAAATACCACAATAATACCAAATATATTTGAATACAATCACCACAAAAAATATATGGAACAATATAGAAAACCACCACTTTATTATATCAAAACTCTTGAAGTAGGACAACACCATACAATGGATCCTATTATGGAAGGGATCCTCTTATGTTCACTTGCCTCTTCAAGGGCGTATCCTCCTATTGAGCTACCACTCACAATACAATACTTATCTTCATATCCCATTACATTTCTTGAACCCATTTATATAGTTCTACCATCACCTGAGAACATTCTAGAGGAGGAATATTCTAGAAGCAGAACCTTTTAAGAAGTACTCTTACATTTATTATATCTAACTACCCATTTATTATATCTAACTACCATAGCGGGGCGTATTTAATAATATAGTGGATCTAGTCCAACTTACATTGAATGGACTCCACTACCTCCCTAGCTACCTCACATTCAAAAGCAGTTATAAAGTCTTACATTGTGCCCAACTATTTCAACTTGGTCAAACAACCGAGATAGTGGGTATCAGTGTCAAAGAGGTCATAGAGTTCTGCAACAAACTAGGTGTAATATCTCTAGGAAAAGCCCTAGTTGTATTATGAATTGTAAACATATTTTGTAGGATGGTGAGCCGATGAATTATAAGTTGGTACACTTATGTGTTATTAGGCCAGAGAGCCTAGGTGTTAAAGGCTAGGAGCCTTTTCTGTACATATAAATATTCATATTATTAATATAAAAGCATCACTGCATGTAGACCGACAATGATAAAAGAGAATGGGGGACTAAGCTCCACTAGGCTGGGTAAGGGAAAGGGGGTTGAGAGGTTGGAAAGAGGGACTAAGCCTAAGGGCTTAAGTCCAAGAGAATAATAATTTATTATTATTCCAAAAGTTGTTTAAAAGGATATGTTTTTATCCTAAGTTCCTGGGGAAGGACAGGTGACTTCCAAAGGGAAAGGAACGTGCTTCATGAGCGACAAGTGTCATCTCAAGCACATGTAGACTTAAGGGGGGAAATTCTTGTTGTTGGGGGCTCACTCACTCACTCACGCGCGCACAAAAGGGGTAATCGCTCATGCAAGGAGGTTCACATGGAGAGTTTTAGCTCTCATGCCCTAACCATATTGGTTATGCTAGATGAGTCTACCCCATATCTCCTCACAAGTTCATTCACACACTGAGAAAGCATGCAACCAACCAAATTCCACCATTACTAAACCCATGACCATTTTGCACCTCTGTAAAGTACTGAGATGTCCATTGCCTTACCCGAATTAGCTATTGTAGTTGAAGAAGAAAGTTGTAAGGTCTTTGAGAAACTATCTCTCTAGGTGAGGGAGGTTGTTGTGGATTGAAGAAGTAGGTTGTCAATCTTGTGAGCAACTCTCTCCAAGTGAGAGAGTGTGTTGAGGAGGTGATTTCTTCTGAAGGGAGTCTCATAGATGCTACAGAGCTCTAAGAATTCTGGTCTAGGCTGTTGCTAATGCCCCAAGTAAGGGAGGTGAAGCAGCCGATGGACTGTGTGATAGTGAAGGTGTATACTCTTAGGGTGGGAGATGCATGTGGGGAATGAGAGTCTGTGAGCAGTGGGCGTAAGTGGCTCCTATGAGAGAATCCTTCCTCTTAAACTGCTTGACTTTCCTATTGACCTTTCCTATCCTAGGAATCCCTTACTGGTGGAGTTTAGTCCCAGCTCATGGGTGACCTACTGCTGAGAGTGATGAGCAGTGTGGTCTAAGGCTGGGAGGTTTGTGGAAGATCTACACAAAGTTGGTGGTTTTACTCAAATTAAACATTTCCATGCTTAATTATGTATGTTATGCATGATTGTGATTCTTGAAATGTTATCATGTGTTCTATTTCATGTAGGAATTACTGTCAATTCCATTTGAGTTTGTATGGTAGCAGTAATTCTGTGTTATTTGTTTAAAATTCATTAGAAATGCATGTTATATATATATGTGTGTGTGTGTGTGTGTGTGTGTTCCTTTGTGGCGATGCCCAACCTGTTGGTGGTTGGGGATGTCACAAATTGGTATCAGAGCATAGAGAGACGTCCGAAAGTGACGTTTCCCAACCTTTTGGTGGATGGGGATGTCACAAAATGGTATCAGAGCCATGGTTTTGACACTGACCCTGGATGGGCCATATTAGTGGTTAACAAGACCAAGATTTTAGAGTGAATTGTGTCGAAATGGAAAAAATTCAAGTTTAGAGCAATGGTTCTAGCACAGATCCTGGATGGGCCGGAGAAGTGATCATTAGAACCAAGGTTTCAGGTGGAAATTGTGTCAAGAGGAGCCAATTTCGAACCTCAGAACATTCTTGAGTGACAAGAGATTACCTCGGTCATGTTATAAAGCTTAGGAGGTGTAGCAATATTGTAAAACCACTACAGACGTGGTAATTTGCCGCAAAGTAATGTGGACCATTGGAATCTATTCAGAAGGAGGACAATTCTTGACCATCAGATATGGTAAAGTTGCAAGGTGGTTAGTCGTGAGCTCCTTTGAAATTCACGGAGTAAAGAAGTTCGTCTGTGTCATCAATCTGAGAGAGAATACATGGTGGAAATCTATGGACTTCGAGTGAAATCACTTCAGAGAAAACGACTGTGGAAAGGTTGAAACTCCTAAAGTCTGAAGTCCTGAAGTGGATCTACACTGTATATCCGAGGAGAAGAGCTCGACCATTGGATTGGGTCGAAGTTGGACCAGAACCATTGGATCAAGCCAAGGGTGCAAGTTATGGTTTGGTATGAAGGACAAAGAACTCTCGAAGCTCCGAAGTCCAGAGTAATATGGATCGTCCATGAAAAGGGACCCATGTCAGTAGATTGACTCATTTGGGATTTCGACATTCGGGAGAATTAGTGTGTGCCAAGGGGAGAACTCCCGAAGTCCGAAGCCCAAAGAACCAAAGTGGTGAGTCATGATGATGTCACCTGGAGGTGATGTGGACCTCTGCTATACCTGCCACGTGCCCCCACCCAGAATGCTAATAGTTGTACTATGAGGGCCCTGAGGTTGCATAACATAGTTAAAGGTCGGCGGGCCCACACTGGAATTGATCATAATACATCCAGATCGATGCCCAAGAAGAATTGCGGGGACCCAAATTTCATGGGAATTAATTTCTCTAGGTGGTCCCACAATCCAAACCATGGTTTTACCGGGGGGTTACGTGTTAGCGTCAGAGGAATGGCGAGACGAAAGGTTGGTTACTCCAAGCCAACGTTGCATGCCCCCAAAATTTCAAAGGCATTAAGTTATGTCACTATTCAGTATCTTAGTTCAAGTATGGAATCCATGGGTCCTAGAGGATGCGTGACACCAGTTGTGAATTCCATATACTTGACACTCTAGGAGAATGGTTCATAAGGGAATCAAAGGAAGAACTTTCAAAAGTTTCATAACACCGAGGTGACGAGATGTAATGACATTACCAAAGGTGACATGGAAGTGTTTGAATATTAATGGTTTGGGGTGTTTGGATGTGAAATCCTTCGAATTCCGAAAGCTCTGAAGCTCTGAAGCTCCAAAGTCTTGGAGCTTAGATGTCTAAATTTCCATATTGGGTATCAGTGGTTGGATGATGGGTAGTCATGGACTGTTGATCCACCCTACTTCATGAGTCCGTTAATTCAGAACTCCGAGATATTTGTTGTGATGTGCTTTGAAAACTTCTGAAGCCAGAGGCCCGAGGTCCTGAGTAAGCACCTATCAATATAGCACTTGGCCACAGCCCGTGTTCGCATGGGTTGGGAGCTAAGAGAAAGGGGCTAGTTCCCAAAAATTGTTGCATAATAGAGAAGAACTTAGAAAGAAAAGATTTACAGGGATTCTYGATTGATCAATAATCGTAGAGAATGAAATCTRAACATTTTCTTGAATCATATTGGTTTATAAGTACCRTGGAATTTGTTAAGGACCGATGGCCTGAAAATTTTCAGTTGACTGCACATTGTATTTGCAGAGTTAACGATTGTCWGAAGTGAACTGAATTGACACATAGTGCAGAGAAATGGAGGAGGCACAAAATGCTTCCAGTTCAGAGAATGAAGCTAAAGGAATGGATTTCCATTTGGGAGTTGAAGGATCAAACTCCAATGGGCATGGAGAAGAGATAGATAAGGAAGGAAGCATGATGAAAATCATTGAAATATTGCAAAAATATGTCCAAACTCACTGAGCAGATAACAAAAATCTCATGAAAGCCATGGATCAACATGGACAATTCAACATAAAGTTGATACAGAGCCTGGAAAGAATAGAAAGTAAATTGGATAAGGAGAGTGACTCTAGTAAATCAGGAAGTCACAGGTCTCCTGATGAAAAGAGGAAAACAAGGAGTGTTGGAAGAACACATCATCACTCCTAAGGACTCCATTACCTAGGCTACATCATTGATCAACATGGTATACATGTGGATCCATCCAAGATCCAAGTCATCCATGACTAGCCAGGCCCGACCACACTCATTGAGCTTCAGAGCCTCTTGGGGCTTGCCAATCTCTACCGCAGGTTCATGTTGGGATTCTCCCATATTGCATGGGCCCTCAGCAAAATAACCAGGGTTGGTGGTAAGGAAAAATTTGCATGGGTCAGTCCCAACAACAAGCATTCGATGATTTGAAGCAGCGCTTGTGCTCAATCCCAGTACTTTCACTACCGGACCTACAACATCCCTTTAAGATCGAGACAAATGATTTAGACAATGTGGTGGGTGTTGTTCTCACTTAGCACAACCACCCCGTGGCCTATCATAGTGAGACACTATCATATGTTGTCCGTAAGTACCCTACTTATGACAAAGAAATGTACTACATTGTGTAAGCCTACCGCTAGTGGAGATATTATATTATTGGGAAGGAGACAATAATCCACACTGATCATAAGCCACTGTAGTTCATGAAGACACAAGGAAAATTGCAGAATGATCACCATCAAAAGTGGTCCACATACATGAAGCAATTCCACCTCAACATCAATTATAAAATAGGAAGCACCAATCATGTCATTGATTGCCTCAAAAAACCACTAGTCGCGACACTCACCATGGTGCTAGACTCTTGCGGCCATGAAACCTTTGGATGGCCCCAACTCTATGAGACAAATCCAGACTTCTCCACCACCTACCAAATGTTTGGTGCAAATGCAGTTGTTGATAATTTCCATCTTTCAGGATGGGTTGTTGTGTCGTTTGGGCCATATTTGTGTTCCATCAAGTGAGAGAGTGAAGATGATTTGTGAATCCCACTATAGTCGGGTGGAAAGACACTTCGTCGTCAAAAATACAGTGGAAATGCTACAGAAACATTTCTATTGGCCAAAATTTCGACAGAAGGTGGTGCAGACCTTGACCCTCAGGCCAAGATCTGCACAGGATCGTTCTAAAATTGCCCTGAATCAAGTTGACTTTTTGATTCCTCCACAGGGAATCCCACATGCACACCATAGTGTTTTCCACAGGTACTTATATGTATGCCCACGTTATTAAACACAAGGCATCAACCCAAATCTCTTGACCAACAATATGATTGCACACTTTGCTGAATCAGGATTCTGGGTTTCACGATATCGTGATTCCTGTTGTCGAGTTTCTTGTCTCTTCAACCTCCGAAACCCAAAATGTCGAATTGCCGAAATCTTTGTCCATGTCCTCCTCCACAGTTGTGTCGCATTTCAAAACTTCCGTAATTCTAGAGTAAAGAACCCTGACCTCTTTTCTTCGAAACTGCCAAAATGTTGAACCCCGATGCGTTCAACAAATGATGGTTCCCCAATGAAATTTTTCGTCGATTCAGAGTTTCGCACTTTGCGATTTCGTGAATCTGGCTGCAAGAATCCCGGTTCTTCAACGTTCAAAACTTTGAAATGGTCAACGAGGATTGATTCTGCCTATTGATGAAAATGCGGCACCTGTCTTTCCCCCTGCACTATGTTTCCCACATGGATTCTTTCCACCTGTCCACTCAAGCGCTCCGGCTTTTGGAACTTGAACAACCCTTCGACAATTGTTCCTCTATCACTTCAAAACCCTGAACTCTGAAATGGCGCCTTCCATGGAATCAATGGCTATAAGCCCTTGTTCGATCCGACGACCCACGTTATTTCAGGCTTCTTGGTACCGGGAGTTCAAAACTCTTGATCCCAAAACGCTGCCTCCTCTACTTCCCGACACCCGAAGTGTCGAAATCCCAAAATTTCACGCAAAAATCCTATCGCGACTCATGACTTTGGGATTTTTGCTCCACTAGATCCGGCTCCTTGTTGTCAGGACCCCCAAAATTCCAAACTCCGAAATTCCAAAATGACGAAAATTCTACGCCTCATCTTCACACACGATAATCCATTTTGTGATTTAGAAGTTCGAGTGACCAAGGGATTTGGCTTGCACTCCGGACTTACAAAACATGATTTGCCGAAATGATCTTGACGGCTCGACGGCCATGATAAACAGTCGACATTGAATCTTGAAACCAACGTAATGGGTTCGTCTAACCCTTATCCACCCTACAACTCCTCTAGATGCTATGGTCCTCATGACTTCGTGAGTTCTCCATGGAGAATTTCAACCATTTGATTCACTCCTACATGAATCTTTGACCAAACTAATTTAACGTCCTTCCACTGAACTTAACTTATGTGAAATTATTTAGCTCACCGTCTTCCTTTGAATACTTCAAAGGCGTTGATCCTCCTGAGCTTTTTATTTCAGCCTCATGTCTCGAAAGGACTCCTGCACACACTCTTTGCGGCAATCTTTCAAATACTTCTCTGTATTTGATTCTTCGACTCTGTGCACTCTCGACATCAATAGTCTTTCACTCTTCATTCTTAGTTGATAAATTCTAAGGATTCAACTAGCCTACGCACACCTTGCACGGATTCTGTGCTTCACCTGCACTTCTACTGGTATGAGAACAACAATATCCTTCTTGAGCTTTCTGAGATAAAACTTAAGGGCCTTGTCAATGCACACCTTACGGACGTTTCACTGTACTCCTTACAGGAACTCTCTCAGGAAGAGAAATAATTGAAAATCATTCTTCTCTCTCAGACTTCATACATTCAACACAAAATAACAACAAAGGCATAACAGAGAGAATAAAACAATTGTAAGTATACCATTCAGCATATGTAAACAACAAACATCATAACACCATGAAATCTGAGTCAAAGCTTCCTATATTAACTCAAATACTCTTGTACATGGGTTCTTCTCTACAACTCTCTGCTACGACTCTCTTTTTCTTTTTTATGATAATAATACAATAATACAAGAGTGAGGGTGTCTATATCTGTTTTCCCTACTACACTCTAAAATATCTAATCTCTTAATTCCAATCTACCTACTTTCATTAATAGACTTAAATGCCTATTACAATTTGACAGATGGGAATAATCCCCCCCAGATCTATTCATATATCCTAGGTATAAATGCAAATTATGCCGTCTTCCTAACTATTACATTGATGCTTTGAAGTTTCAAAATTCAAAATGTTGTTCATAAAAATGTGCTCTTTTTCCATCTGCATGTCTAGCTTCTCCTTTGCCTAGGTGCGTGCTTTTGTCTTTGTATGATGCTCCTGCATCATACTCCCTCACTTGAAAATTTCATGAGCTCCTGTTCATGATCTCTTGCATGGTTTTTCCATGCTTATGAATTTCTGCTTCATCTTCCCAACTAGCATCTTCAACTAGATGTCCCTTCCATTTGACCAAGTATTCAAAATACTCTTTTCTCCTGGTATTTTTGCTAATTCTCTTGTCAATTATACTTTCCATCTGTGGATTTTTAGCTATAGGCATTTGTTTTGTCCATTGGATCTTTTTATGTTCCTTCTCTGCTCCTACTTCTTCAGCTCTGTAAGGGTACAAATCTGCAACATTGAATATCGTTGAGATTCTGACCCCATCGGGTAATTCAATCTCATATGCATTTGCCCCAAATTTCCTTATGACCTTGCATGATCCAATTGTTTTCATATTTTGTTTGTTATATGTTCCCCTTGGGAATCTTTCCTTCCTTAGATGTGCAAGAATCAAATCACCAACTTCAAATTGAAGTTCTCGCCTATGTTGATATTCTCTCTACTTGTATTCTTGACTTGAACTCTGCAATCGCTCCTTGACTCGGCTGTGAAGCTCTTTCATTACTTCTGCAAATTCCTCTACACTAGCACTTCTGAATTCAGTTTGTTCCACATCTTTCAATTCAGAAACTCCCCTTGGCTGCATTCCATATACAATCTGGAATGGAATCTGTCCTATGCTTTTTTTGAGTGAATCATTGTAAGAAAATTCCACCTGTGGTAGAATGTGATCCCACTGACTGTGGTTTTTAGTCACTAAGATCCTTAGCAAATATCCCAATCTTTCGTTCACAACTTTTGTCTATCCATCCATTTGAGCATGATATGCTGAGCTAAAAGACAAACTTGTCCTCATCTTTTTCCATAAGGTCCTCTAGAAATGCCCTATGAACTTGGTATCTCGATTAGACATACTCCTTGGCAAGCTGTGAAGTCTGATGACTTCCTTGAAAAAAAAGTTCACAATATGAGTTGTGTCACTGGTTTTCTAGCATGGTATGAAATGTGCCATCTTGGAGAATCTGTTGACTACCACAAAGATTGAATCACATCCTCTTTGTTTTCTTGGCAGTCCCAATATGAAATCCATTCTCACTGCGTTCCACGGCCTTTCTGGTATGGGTAATGGTTGATATAACCCTGTGTTCTGCCTTTTATCTTTTGTGTGTTGACAAATCCTGCATCTGTCCACAAATTTCTTAACATATATCCTCATCCCTGGCCAAAAATATGAGCCATTCAACTTTGAGAACATTTTATCATGACCGAAGTGTCCGGCCAATCCTCCACTGTGTTTTTCCTTCAACAGGTTCTTTGGAATACATAACTGATTTCCCCTAAACAATAATCCATCCTGGATCGTATACTCAGTCCATTGGATTCTGTCCCTAAGAACTAGATTCTCATATGCCTCATATGCCTCCTTAAAATCTGGATCATCTCTATACATTTCTTTGAGATTATCAAAACCCAAAGTTTTGACTCTAAATTCCTGCATCAGCAAACACTTCCTGCTCAAAGCATCAACAACTTTGTTATCACTTCTAGAAATATGATTAATCACAAAAGTAAAATTTTGCATGAATTCGACCCATTTAACATGTTTTTGGTTCAACTTCTCCTGTTGAGTTACGAATTGTAAAGCATGATTATCCGTGTACAAAACAAACTCTTTAGGAACCAAATAATGTCTCCATTTCTTCAGTGCTTGTATAACTGCATAAAATTCTTTGTCATATGTTGAGTACTTGATCTTTGCTTCATTCAGTTTCTCACTGAAATATGTGATTGGCCTGTCATGTTGGCTCAAGACTGCTCCAATTGAAAATCCACTCATGTCACACTTGACCTAGAATGTCTTGCTGAAATCTGACAAAACCGAAATTGGTTGTTCCGTGATCTTCTTCTTCAGCAGATTGAAACTTTTCTCTGCTTCTTCTGTCCAGTGAAAATTTTTATGTCTTTTCTTCATCGTATCCATCATTGGTGCGCTAATTCCACTGAAGTTTCGAATGAATTTCTTGTAGAAGCTATCCAAACCATGGAAGCTTTGAACTTCAAACACACTCTTCGGCGATGGCCAATTCTTAATTGCATCTACCTTTTCTGGATCCATCTTCAACTCATTTCCAGAGATAACAAAACCAAAATAAATGAGTTATGTCCTCAGAAATGATTATTTCTTCATATTTATCAACAATTTCTCTTGTTGTAATCTCTTCATCACTGCAGCTAAATGTCTCAAGTGTTCTGCTTCTGTCTTGTTAAAGATTAATATATCAAGATATTTGATGATGAATTTCCCTATGAAATCCTTCAGGACTTCATTCATCAACCTCATGAAATTACTGGGTGCATTTGTTAAGCCAAATGGCATAACAAGCCATTCATACAGCCCCTCATTCATCTTGAATGTTGTCTTCCATTCATCACCTTTTCTCATGCGAATTTGATGATACCCGCTTTTCAAATCAATTTTTGAAAAAGCTCTTGCTCCACTCAAGCAATCCATCAAGTTGTCCATCCTTGGCAATGGAAATATGTATCTGATGGTAATATTATTGATTTCCCTTGAGTCTGTACACATTCTCCAGCCTCCATCTTTCTTTGGGCTGAGCATTGTTGGAACAACGCATGGACTCAAGCTTTCTCTAATAAATCCTTTGTCCATTAAGTCTTGTACCTATCTCTTAACTTCTTCATTTTCCTATGGCATCAATCTATGTGTTACATTGTTTGGTAAAATGGCTCCAGGTATAAGATTGATGTGATGGATTATACTCTTGATAGGTGGCAACGAACAAGGTAGTTCGTCCATTACTATATCAGCAAACTCTTCCAGCAACTCCAAGATTTCTTCTGGTAAATCATTTATCCTCGTACTGGTCAAAACAATTCTGGGCTTCCTAACCACAATAAATTGTGTTTCTTCCTTCTTCTTGACCTCATCAAGAAGTTCCTTCCCACTTATGAGAAGTACAGTGTTGCTCATTTCCATTTTCACCTCTTTATCTTTAATTGGCAGCAACATTTGAGTCCTACCATTTTTCTCCAGGGTTTATGTGTTCTTTCTCCCATCATGAATCACATTTCCGTCATATTGCCATGGTCTACCCAAAAATAGATGACAAACATCCATGGGAATGACATCACATAATATTTCATCCTTATATCCTCCTATTTTAAATTCAACTAAACACTATTTAGTAACATTTACCTGATGTCCTTTTTGTAGCCACGAAACTCTGTATGGGCTTGGATGTACAACAGTCTCCAGCTCCAACTTTTCTACCATCTTTGTAGATATGAGATTGTCTGTGCTACCACTGTCCACTATGACTTTGCATACCATGTCTTTGGTTTTGCAAGCAGTCCAAAACAAACTATTTCTTTGGGCTGGGTTCTCTGCCTCCTTCTCCGGCTTCAAGATAACTTTCCTCTTCATTAAGGATCTTCCTCCCTCAGCATCTTTTGCCTCCACATTCTATCCTTGAGCTTTGCCAATGTGAGTTTCACCACCATATTTTTTCTTATCTGGACACTCATAGGATTTATGTCTAATGTTTCCACAGACAAAGTATTTTACTTCACTGCCTCTACCTCTTCCTCTTCCTCTAGCTCAAGGAAAAGTATTTCTATCGGCATACTGTCCTCTCTGTGAGATTCCTCCTCTCTCATGTTGATTTTGAGGTTTCTTTCACTCTTCTTTATATTTCTGAGTTCTGTCTTGGGAAATTGTTTTGCCTCTGGCTTGACTTCTACCTTGGCCTCTTTGACCTTGCTTACAGCTCAACTTCTCTTCAGCTTTTAGAGCTATCTGATAAGCATCTTCCACGTTTCGAATGATCATCATGCTCATCTCATCTTGGATGTCATATCGTAGACCATTCATGTACCTGGCAACTTTTTCATCATTGCTTTCTCGTTGACCTTCTCTGGTGTTTATCTTGTAGAACTCTTCAGTGTATCTTTCACTGACATCAGCTTCTGTCTCAAATTCTACATCCTTCGAAACAGAGTGATTTGATAATCCTTGGGTATAAATTTGGCTTTCATCTTTGCAACCATTCTATCCCAGCTTTAGATTTTCTTCTTTCCCTTGCAGCGTCTATTAGCCTGCAGTTCATCCCACCATAGTGCTGCATGCCCTTTAAGTCTAGTAATGACATGTTTGACTTTCTTGTCTTCCTTGACATCCTCATAGTCGAAGTATTTATCAAGAGCTCTAATCCAGTCTAGAAGCTCTTCAACATCCAGGTTTCCCTCATACATGGGAATCTCCATATTTTCTCTGTAACCTATCCTTGCAACAACCCTGCATAGGCATTCGTATGCAGCATCTTCGACTGTGACTTCTTCTCCTTCATTTCTAGTTTCATTTTCACTTTTAGCTTTGCTGATATCCCTAGCATCAATTGTACGCCTCTATGCTATCTCCATGGTATCAAGCMTGGCATGTAACTCGTGCAGTTCTCTTTCTCTTGTTGGATCAAGCATTGTTATTGGCCTGTCTCTTCTTCTTGGCAGCATGGCTATAAAWTGTTCCTCTTTTCTCTGMTACATAAAGAAAAGAACTTGTTCTGAGCTCTGATACCACAATTAGTGTAGACCTCAACCCTCRGGCCAAGATCCACGTAGGATCATTCTAAATATTCCCTKAATCAAATTGAATTTTCGATTCCTCCACAGGGAATCCCACACACACACCGCAATGTTTTCCACAGGTACTTATAGGTATGCCCGTGTGATCAAACACAAGGAATCAACCCAAATATTCTGACCAACAATATGATTGTGCCCTTTGCCGAATCAGGATTTCGTGTTTCATGATATCGCAATTCCTGTTGTCGATTTTCTTGTCTCTTCAACCTCCGAAAAACCTGAAATGCCAAATTTATGAAATCTTTGGCCACATCCTCCTCCATAGTTGTGTCGTGTTTCGTGACTTCGGGAATTCTAGAGGAAAGAACCCCGGCCTCTTGTATTCAAAACTGCTAAAATGACGAACCCCGATGCGTTCAACAAGGGACGGCTCCGCCATGAAACTTTTTGTTCATTCAGAGTTTTGGACTTCACGATTTCACAAATGTACCTACAAGACTCCCGGTTCTTCAACCTTCAAAAATCTGAAATGGTGAACGAGGATTGACTCCACCTATTGACAAAAATGCACCACCTGTCTTTCCCCCTGTACTCTATTTCCCATGTGGATTCCTTCCACCTGTCCACTCAAGTTCTCCATCTTTTAGAACTTGAACAACCCTTCGACAACCGTTCCTCTATCACTTCAAAACCCCAAACTTCGAAATGGCACCTTCCACAGAATCAATGGCTATAAGCCTTCGTTCAATCCGTCGACCCATGTTATTTCGGGCTTCCGGGTACTGGGAGTTCGAAACTCTCGATCCCAAAACTCTACCTCCTCTGCTTCCCGACACTGGAAGTGATGAAATCCCAAAATTTCATGCCAAAATCCTGTCGTGACTCGCGACTTCAAGATTTTCACTCCACTAGGCCTGACTCCTTATCGTCAGGACCCCCAAAATGCCGAACTCCAAAATTCCGAAAAACTGAAAATTATATGCCTCATCTTCACACACGATAATCCATTTTGCGATTTAGAAGTTCGAGTGACCAAGGGATTTGCATTGCACTTCGGACTTA
>JASDQU010436420.1:32425-43102 GCA_032191745.1 Picea mariana | reverse complement strand
TCTTTTGTGTGTTGACAAATCCTGCATCTGTCCACAAATTTCTTAACATATATCCTCATCCCTGGCCAAAAATATGAGCCATTCAACTTTGAGAACATTTTATCATGACCGAAGTGTCCGGCCAATCCTCCACTGTGTTTTTCCTTCAACAGGTTCTTTGGAATACATAACTGATTTCCCCTAAACAATAATCCATCCTGGATCGTATACTCAGTCCATTGGATTCTGTCCCTAAGAACTAGATTCTCATATGCCTCATATGCCTCCTTAAAATCTGGATCATCTCTATACATTTCTTTGAGATTATCAAAACCCAAAGTTTTGACTCTAAATTCCTGCATCAGCAAACACTTCCTGCTCAAAGCATCAACAACTTTGTTATCACTTCTAGAAATATGATTAATCACAAAAGTAAAATTTTGCATGAATTCGACCCATTTAACATGTTTTTGGTTCAACTTCTCCTGTTGAGTTACGAATTGTAAAGCATGATTATCCGTGTACAAAACAAACTCTTTAGGAACCAAATAATGTCTCCATTTCTTCAGTGCTTGTATAACTGCATAAAATTCTTTGTCATATGTTGAGTACTTGATCTTTGCTTCATTCAGTTTCTCACTGAAATATGTGATTGGCCTGTCATGTTGGCTCAAGACTGCTCCAATTGAAAATCCACTCATGTCACACTTGACCTAGAATGTCTTGCTGAAATCTGACAAAACCGAAATTGGTTGTTCCGTGATCTTCTTCTTCAGCAGATTGAAACTTTTCTCTGCTTCTTCTGTCCAGTGAAAATTTTTATGTCTTTTCTTCATCGTATCCATCATTGGTGCGCTAATTCCACTGAAGTTTCGAATGAATTTCTTGTAGAAGCTATCCAAACCATGGAAGCTTTGAACTTCAAACACACTCTTCGGCGATGGCCAATTCTTAATTGCATCTACCTTTTCTGGATCCATCTTCAACTCATTTCCAGAGATAACAAAACCAAAATAAATGAGTTATGTCCTCAGAAATGATTATTTCTTCATATTTATCAACAATTTCTCTTGTTGTAATCTCTTCATCACTGCAGCTAAATGTCTCAAGTGTTCTGCTTCTGTCTTGTTAAAGATTAATATATCAAGATATTTGATGATGAATTTCCCTATGAAATCCTTCAGGACTTCATTCATCAACCTCATGAAATTACTGGGTGCATTTGTTAAGCCAAATGGCATAACAAGCCATTCATACAGCCCCTCATTCATCTTGAATGTTGTCTTCCATTCATCACCTTTTCTCATGCGAATTTGATGATACCCGCTTTTCAAATCAATTTTTGAAAAAGCTCTTGCTCCACTCAAGCAATCCATCAAGTTGTCCATCCTTGGCAATGGAAATATGTATCTGATGGTAATATTATTGATTTCCCTTGAGTCTGTACACATTCTCCAGCCTCCATCTTTCTTTGGGCTGAGCATTGTTGGAACAACGCATGGACTCAAGCTTTCTCTAATAAATCCTTTGTCCATTAAGTCTTGTACCTATCTCTTAACTTCTTCATTTTCCTATGGCATCAATCTATGTGTTACATTGTTTGGTAAAATGGCTCCAGGTATAAGATTGATGTGATGGATTATACTCTTGATAGGTGGCAACGAACAAGGTAGTTCGTCCATTACTATATCAGCAAACTCTTCCAGCAACTCCAAGATTTCTTCTGGTAAATCATTTATCCTCGTACTGGTCAAAACAATTCTGGGCTTCCTAACCACAATAAATTGTGTTTCTTCCTTCTTCTTGACCTCATCAAGAAGTTCCTTCCCACTTATGAGAAGTACAGTGTTGCTCATTTCCATTTTCACCTCTTTATCTTTAATTGGCAGCAACATTTGAGTCCTACCATTTTTCTCCAGGGTTTATGTGTTCTTTCTCCCATCATGAATCACATTTCCGTCATATTGCCATGGTCTACCCAAAAATAGATGACAAACATCCATGGGAATGACATCACATAATATTTCATCCTTATATCCTCCTATTTTAAATTCAACTAAACACTATTTAGTAACATTTACCTGATGTCCTTTTTGTAGCCACGAAACTCTGTATGGGCTTGGATGTACAACAGTCTCCAGCTCCAACTTTTCTACCATCTTTGTAGATATGAGATTGTCTGTGCTACCACTGTCCACTATGACTTTGCATACCATGTCTTTGGTTTTGCAAGCAGTCCAAAACAAACTATTTCTTTGGGCTGGGTTCTCTGCCTCCTTCTCCGGCTTCAAGATAACTTTCCTCTTCATTAAGGATCTTCCTCCCTCAGCATCTTTTGCCTCCACATTCTATCCTTGAGCTTTGCCAATGTGAGTTTCACCACCATATTTTTTCTTATCTGGACACTCATAGGATTTATGTCTAATGTTTCCACAGACAAAGTATTTTACTTCACTGCCTCTACCTCTTCCTCTTCCTCTAGCTCAAGGAAAAGTATTTCTATCGGCATACTGTCCTCTCTGTGAGATTCCTCCTCTCTCATGTTGATTTTGAGGTTTCTTTCACTCTTCTTTATATTTCTGAGTTCTGTCTTGGGAAATTGTTTTGCCTCTGGCTTGACTTCTACCTTGGCCTCTTTGACCTTGCTTACAGCTCAACTTCTCTTCAGCTTTTAGAGCTATCTGATAAGCATCTTCCACGTTTCGAATGATCATCATGCTCATCTCATCTTGGATGTCATATCGTAGACCATTCATGTACCTGGCAACTTTTTCATCATTGCTTTCTCGTTGACCTTCTCTGGTGTTTATCTTGTAGAACTCTTCAGTGTATCTTTCACTGACATCAGCTTCTGTCTCAAATTCTACATCCTTCGAAACAGAGTGATTTGATAATCCTTGGGTATAAATTTGGCTTTCATCTTTGCAACCATTCTATCCCAGCTTTAGATTTTCTTCTTTCCCTTGCAGCGTCTATTAGCCTGCAGTTCATCCCACCATAGTGCTGCATGCCCTTTAAGTCTAGTAATGACATGTTTGACTTTCTTGTCTTCCTTGACATCCTCATAGTCGAAGTATTTATCAAGAGCTCTAATCCAGTCTAGAAGCTCTTCAACATCCAGGTTTCCCTCATACATGGGAATCTCCATATTTTCTCTGTAACCTATCCTTGCAACAACCCTGCATAGGCATTCGTATGCAGCATCTTCGACTGTGACTTCTTCTCCTTCATTTCTAGTTTCATTTTCACTTTTAGCTTTGCTGATATCCCTAGCATCAATTGTACGCCTCTATGCTATCTCCATGGTATCAAGCCTGGCATGTAACTCGTGCAGTTCTCTTTCTCTTGTTGGATCAAGCATTGTTATTGGCCTGTCTCTTCTTCTTGGCAGCATGGCTATAAATTGTTCCTCTTTTCTCTGCTACATAAAGAAAAGAACTTGTTCTGAGCTCTGATACCACAATTAGTGTAGACCTCAACCCTCAGGCCAAGATCCACGTAGGATCATTCTAAATATTCCCTTAATCAAATTGAATTTTCGATTCCTCCACAGGGAATCCCACACACACACCGCAATGTTTTCCACAGGTACTTATAGGTATGCCCGTGTGATCAAACACAAGGAATCAACCCAAATCTTCTGACCAACAATATGATTGTGCCCTTTGCCGAATCAGGATTTCGTGTTTCATGATATCGCAATTCCTGTTGTCGATTTTCTTGTCTCTTCAACCTCCGAAAAACCTGAAATGCCAAATTTATGAAATATTTGGCCACATCCTCCTCCATAGTTGTGTCGTGTTTCGTGACTTCGGGAATTATAGAGGAAAGAACCCCGACCTCTTGTATTCAAAACTGCTAAAATGACGAACCCCGATGCGTTCAACAAGGGACGGCTCCACCATGAAACTTTTTGTTCATTCAGAGTTTTGGACTTCGCGATTTCACAAATGTAGCTACAAGACTCCCAGTTCTTCAACCTTCAAAACTATGAAATGGTCAACGAGGATTGACTCCACCTATTGACAAAAATGCACCACCTGTCTTTCCCCCTGTACTCTATTTCCCATGTGGATTCCTTCCACCTGTCCACTCAAGTTCTCCATCTTTTAGAACTTGAACAACCCTTCGACAACCGTTCATCTATCACTTCAAAACCCCAAACTTCGAAATGGCACCTTCCACAGAATCAATGGCTATAATCCTTCGTTCAATCCGTCGACCCATGTTATTTCGGGCTTCCGGGTACTGGGAGTTCGAAACTCTCGATCCCAAAACTCTACCTCCTCTGCTTCCCGACACTGGAAGTGATGAAATCCCAAAATTTCATGCCAAAATCCTGTCGTGACTCGTGACTTCAAGATTTTCACTCCACTAGGCCTGACTCCTTATCGTCAGGACCCCCAAAATGCCGAACTCCAAAATTCCGAAAAACTGAAAATTATATGCCTCATCTTCACACACGATAATCCATTTTGCGATTTAGAAGTTCGAGTGACCAAGGGATTTGCATTGCACTTCGGACTTACAAACCTCGATTTGTTGAAATGATCTTGACAACTCGATGTTCATGATCAATGGTCGACATTGAATCTTGAAACCAACATAATGGGTTCGTCTAACCCTTATCCGCCCTGCAAATCCTCTAGATCCTATGGTCCTCGTGACTTCGCGAGTTCTCCACAGAGAATTTAAACCATCCGATTCACTCCTCAATGAATCTCTGACCTAACTGACTTAGTGTCCTTCCACTGAACTTAACTTCTACACAATGATTTAGCTCCCCATCTTCCTTTGAATACTTCAAAGGCGCTAATCCTCCCAAGCTTTCTATTTCAACCTCAAGTCTCGAAAGGAATCTTGCACGCACTCTTTGCGGCAATCTTTCAAATACTTTTGTGTATTTGATTCTTCGACTTTGTGCAATCTTGACAACAACAGTCTTTCACTCTTTAACCTTAGTTGATAAATTCTAAGGCTTCAACTAGCCTGTGCACACCTTGCACAGATTCTGTGCTTCACCTGCACTTCTGCTGGTATGAGAACAATGGCATCCTTCCTAATCTTTTTGAGATAAAAATTAGAACCCTTGTCAATGCACACCTTGCAAACGTTTCATTTCACTCCTTATAAGAACTCTCTCAGGAAGAGAAACAATTGAAACTCATTCTTCTCTCACACACTTCATACATTCAACATGAAATCATACATTCAACACAGAATAACAACAAAGGCATAACAGAGAGAATAAAATGACTGTAAGCATACCATTCAACATATGTAAACAACAAACATCATAACACCATGAAATCTAAGTCAAAGCTTCATATATTAACTCAAATACTCTTGTAAATGGGTTCTTTTCTACCACTCTCTGCTACGACTCTCTTTTTATTTTCTGTGCTAATAATACAATAATACAAGAGTGAGGGTGTCTATATCCGTTTTCCCTCCTACACTCTAAACTGTCTAATCTCTTAATTCCAATCTACCTACTTTCATTAACAAAATTAAATGCCTATTACAATTTGACAGATGGGAGTAATCCCCCCCAGATCTGTTCATATCTCCTAGGTATAAATGCAAAGTATGCCTTCTTCCTAACTATTACATTGATGCTTTTAAGTTTTAAAATTCAAAACTTTTTTCATAAAAATGTGCTCTTCTTCCATCTGCTCGTCCAGCTTCTCCTTTGGCTAGGCACGTGCTTTTGGCTTTGTATGATGATCCTGCATCAGGAGGTCAGCAAGTATATTAGGTCCTGCACTACCTGCATTATTGCTAAACCAACCACTAAGAAACAAGGCCTGTACACCCCTCTTCCTACTCTCGACATGCCATGGGAATCCATCTCAATGGACTACATTTAGGGCCTCCCATCCAACAAGTGGGGAAATGACTGTGTTTTTGTGGTTGTTGATCACTTTTCTAAGATGACGATTCTAGTTGCCTGCAAGAAGAACATCACAACAGAGGCCACTGCCAAGATCTTATTTTAATGAGTCTGGGTACATTTTGGAATCCCAAAAACCATTGTCTCAGATTGGGATAGTCGATTTCTTAGCACATTTTGGTCGAGCCTTTGGTCATTGCTAGACAACAAGCTCACCAAATCCACGACCTTCCACCCCCAGGCATATAGCCAAACCGAGGTCTTAAATAGAATGATTGTGCATATCCTTCACATGTATAATTCAAAGCACCCTCGCACTTGGGATGAGAGCCTTCCCTATGTCCAAAATAGCTACAATCGATCCCTTCATAGCTCAACTAAACACATCCCCTTTTAGGTGGGTTTGGGATTCACTTCCCCTTGCGGTAACCTCGACTGACTCATATCCTACTCCAACTGAAGCTGATAAATTCCCTCAGTTCATTGAGAGGATCCAACACATCTACCAATAGGTTCAAGATATCCTACAGAAGTCCAATGACAAGTACAAGTAGCTCCATGATCAACATCGGGTGCCACATAAGTTTCATATGGGAGACAAAGTTTTTTTACACTTGCAGAAAGAAAACCTTACAAGACCCCATCGCAAGGTTCACCCACTCCATTACGGGTATTACACCATCCCCAAGGCCATGTGGGATAATGATTTTGAGCTCAAAATTCCTCCTTTCCTTGGCCCGCACCCAGTGTTCAATGTGGATCTCCTTCGCCCTTATTTCCCACCATTATTGGACACCTCAGATGTAGCAGAACAACTAAAAATAACAGATCTCAACCCATACAAAAATAATCCAATGATCATATTGTGGACACACAGATCAAGGACACTCGACAACAAATGATCCAACTTTATCGAGTCATCAAAGCAGGGAAGTTCCTGCACTAAGGCAAGTGGCTCACCCCGAGCCAAATTCAGTAGAAATTTCCTCATTTGATGGGGGAACTCAATGCAATGGAGACCATTGCTTCCTAATGAGGGAGGATTCATCCAGGTGGATATTGGTGACCACCCACCTTTTCCAACTGGCTCAAAATAGTTTTCTGGCAATTTACTATTTTTAACAGTTTTAACTTCCGAGGCCATTTTGAGGGCCTAAATGAAGGTTTTTCAGGATCAATCTTCTCAATGATAGTCAAAGGAATGATTGATCCCCAAAAATGATTCTCCTTGACATACTTTTACAACGAGCTATCATACACCTAAAACGGAGATCGTATGCAAAAGTTACGACCCCGGGAAGTTGATGTACTAACTTACCCAGACAGGGCCCACATGAATTTTGGCACTTCATCTCCTAGGGTTAGGTTTTTGGATATCTATGTTTTTGGCATTCCTTTTTATTGTAAAAAGGCCTTCAGATCCTCATTGTAATTATCTTCTTGCGAATGAGCAAATTTGTCACATCTCTTCTCAGAGATAAGCTGCCACCATTCTAGCAAGCTTGTTTCCGCTGCATTTTACAGGTTCAACTTGTTTCCTTATTGAATAGAAAACCAGTTTTACTGTATCTTTATTTTTTTTTTTAAGAACTTGTTAATAATCTGTATCCATTTCGTTCTGCTCATAAAATCTAGATAAAAAAGAATGCACTCGATAGGTCATTTGTGGCCATTCAAAGTGTCATTCTTGGATCTAGAAGAATATAATCTTCCTTTAGGGATTAAATCTTTGGTTTGTTCCCCCATACCTAAATGTGTACAAGCTTTCTTTGGCCTTTTGAATAATTAGTCAAAATATCATGTGCGAATTCCTACAATTTGCATGCACTCTTGAACATGCATGCATCCATGTGTGTTCTTTTCATTTCATTTTTTTTGGGCTGGAGTGACAACTCTAGCATACATTTTTGCTAATTTGGTTTCCTTAGATTTAGGTTCAAAGTGGAAAACCTTGTGGTTTTGGATGAAAATACATTAAAACCTCCATTTTTTCTGCATACCTCTCAATAACTCTATTCTTTACATTATTTTTGTATAAGGTACACAAATCAATCACCAATGAAACTACAGATACATAAAGAGTCGACTATGCATACATGAAATATATACATTTAAAAAATATATATATTGTTTACTAGTTTTAATAGATTTTTATCTTGACATATATCATAATCTTAAAATGCATACCCCTTTTATTCCCACTATAACATTTTAACACCTTAACCATTTTTCAAATAAGTTATACATTGCACTAGTATATACCACGATATATAATCTATAAATAACATTTTTTTTATATAATGTTAAGACCCTCCTACCCTGTACTGAGATGAGGCCTTGTAATTTCAAGGATATAATGAATTTCATAATTTTAAAAAAATATAAAATAAACATTATCAATTTTGGAAAAATATCCCTATACAAGAAAAATGTATTCTCTACAATTCTACAATTATTTTAAGGAAATTTCATCATTTAGGTAGTCAATATATGCACTAACGGATACATATGTATTATATTTTGCATGAAACATAACATACCACTGTTAGAAAAACTCAAATTTCACATAGTTGTACACAAATTCTATAAATAAAAATTATATATTCACAAAGCTAATTCAATTTCCATGTTTGCATTGCGACTATTGTGTCATGAGAGACCATCATTATCTTACACCCACATTGACACTACCATATCTAAGACCAAAAGAAAAACACATATGAATGAATGCAAGGCCAATACAGGATGGGTCACACCCAAAGATATTGAACCTAAGAGAAAAAAATTTGTAAAAAAATATTCTAGAGAACTCACTGACAAGCTATAAGAACTATGAAAATAAAACCCCATCATGATATTAAGAAACCCTAACAACCATTTTCAACAGAGAATTAAGTCAATAAATCTATAATTGGAGTCACGTCACAATTTAAAATAGTCAAGACCAAGCTACAAAATGACTAAGATATTTAACCCAAGTTATTATTGTAGTCAAGATCTGACTACCACTACAAATTAAAAATACTACCTACATCGAGAGGAATACTAGACACAAAACATAATACAAGTCAATATTTTTAACTAGACATTGATGTAACTATAGACACTTTTTAAACGAGAAATCAAGGAAGGCTTCTAGATTATCATTTTTTTTAGAGCCAGGTGTAAGGTCCCACCAATTGGAATTATTTAACAACTCTTCAATTCAAAACAAAAGGGAAAACATGCATGCATAAGTAACAACGAGACCTCTGAATTAATATCCAAAAATCCACAAATATATTTACATTAGTTCTATCATATTTGGGACCTAAAGTAAATACAAAAATGATTTACTAATAGGACGCTACATGATGGAGCATCAAATTGCAATGGGAAAAAAATTGATGCCAAAAAAAATAAGAGCTATAAACAAATCTTCCAAAAAGTTAGTAACAAGCTATACACATTATGAAAATCAAATTAAGAAGCTAGATAACCACCATTTTCAATAGACAATCAACTTAAGGAGTGTATATTTGTAGTCACGTTTTAAAAATATATATCATCAATGGTTTTGTAGATACATCTATAGAGTGACTGAGAGCACAATAGGACCTCCTATAGTGACAACACCCCCATTTCCAAATCTCCATGCATGAATTATGTTGATCATATTTTTAGTTTGCAAGGTGAAACCATCTTTGTAAGGGAAAATCCTCTCCATACTAAATTCCACAATGCAAGCAAGCCCAATCACATGAACACAAACCTAAATAGAACACCCCTTGATGCTTTATAGATTGAAACATTTATGCAAGAAAAAAACATGCTCAAACCACGACTCCAAACATGTGTAATAGGAGTTTCCAACCATGAACCTGCATAGCAATAAATCCACCTACAGCAGTAACCACACCATTGTCTACAAGCCACTACTACAAATAGTCTATAGGATGAAAAAACAATAAACAAGACATGCAAACCACAGTGTAGGATGATGAAAAGAGTTAAATGGCAAAGGTGGTGAGAAATAAGAAACCCCATTGAATGCAAAAGACAACAAAGTTTGTAGAACCTCCCTCAAACCATTTCTCCAAGGAACATACATGTGACAAGAATCCCCAACAAGAAACCTATTTTTAAGAACCAAATATCAATATAGCATAGAAAAACCTCAGAATAAGTACTCACTACCTTGAAAAAGAGAGAATTTCAGATAATAAGCCTCTTCGAGGGGGAAACCTCCTTATACACCACATAAATTTCCAAATATGAGATGATTCCAAATGAAAACATCTCCTTGGTATATATAGGAGACTAGGAGGTAAAATTAAAACTAATAGACCCAAGATGACATAAATAAAATAACATTACTAATGTAGTATACCCCAATTAAGGGGCAATGTTCCACTATTTAGGGCTTAACATGCCCCTCCCCTTGAGACAAGTGTTTTCCATGATGATTTAGTAACTCTGGATGCTTTTGTATAAAAGATTCATCTTCCCAAGTGGAATCTTCAACCGATAGTTTCCTCCATTTAATGAGATACTCTTAAATGGATCTATTCCTCAGTTGGAAAATTCTTGTGTTCATGATGGATTTAGGCTCCAATATGATTTTTCCTTCCTCATCAAGTTCTGGAAATACAGTTTGAACTTTGATCTTGTCACCTATAACCTTCTTTAAGCATGAAACATGGAAAACTGGGTGTAGTCATGAAGATGCAGGAAACTCCAATTGTATGCCATAGTACTGATATTTTGCAACACCTTATAAGGGCCATAATACTTTGGTGATAATTTATTATCCTTATTGTCTTGCT
>JASDQU010436419.1:113750-125392 GCA_032191745.1 Picea mariana | reverse complement strand
GCTTTTACGTTTTCCTGCAGTTGCATGGGAGTAAGATAAACGTGTAGTGAATCAATTTAGCGATAAATTTAAATTGATTTACGCCAACTCTTTCTTTTTAAGTGGGAAAATAGTTTTAGGATTATTAGATGGTAGGAAAATTTATTATAATTTAGTGGTTAATTAATTAGCACAGTCGCTAACTCACTGTTGGTGAACGTCAAAAGAATCGGCTGGTAATCTCTGTGCAGTAAAATTTTTCGCGTAATTAAATAAAACTTAAGTTAAAAAAAAATCTCAATTGACACAATAAAAACGTGAGGTGAAGAAAATCCATGGCGCATTAAATAGTTAAAAAATAATCTTAATTGACACAGTAAAAATGCCAGGTCGAATCAGCCGTTAAAAACGCCAGGTCGAGGAAAATCCATGGTGCAGTAAATAGTTAAAAAATAATTCTAATTGACACAGTAAAAATGCCAGGTCGAGGAAAATTCATGGCGGAGTAAATAATGTACAAAAAGATAATGTAAACACATAAGTGTACGCCTTTAGGCGTAATTAATAGTGGGACAATTATTACTAGTTGCTATATGTGTGAATATAAATTGATTCATTATTGTTATTTAAGAAAAACTAAGTTATTTAGAATAATCTTTTGGTAATGCATCAAAATATTTTTAGCTCTTTAATATGTTTCCTTAAATCCCAAAGGAATGAACTATCAAATACAAATTTAGTAATAATTAAAATTTTATTTTTAAATTTTATTGATTGATTTTTAAATTGATTAAATTCTAATCAATCACAATTTTAATACTTTGGATCCAAAATTTCCATTAAAAATAAAATAAAATTGCTGCATATTTAATCAAACTGGCCCACTCCCGATTACTAAAATACCTTGCCTTGATGACCGTATCTACTACCTTATATGCTAATAATTTGCAACAACTGGCAATGCAATGTAGTTTCAGATGATTCAAATTCAAAGGTGGAAATTAGAATTCGTATATGTACTATGCAAGTTTACTGGGAAACCAGGTCTGAACAAAACAGACCACCCTACCCTATGTTAAAAGAGGAAACCTGACATCTCATCTTCTGAAAGTATGCAGCAAAATTACGAGACTCTGATCGATGCAGATCTTCCCAATTTGTTGGAGATGGTGTTTTTCACCAAGTTAGTTTCATCTCAGTCTAATATTTAGTTCATAGAGACAAAAAAAACAAGTGCTGCCAAGTAATGAGGCGAGGCGGGACTATAATGTGTGATTACTCTTTCTTGTTTCTCACCTCAGCTGTAAACGTATTTGACTGTTCTTGTTTCTGTGTGTAACACCATATACAGGGTGGTGAAAAGATTTTAACAAAGTATATTTTCTAACACAAATTTTATCATAATTGATTGAGTTGTCAATTAATTGTGGGGATAGTTATTATTGGTTGTTATTAATAAATGCAGATTGATTCATTACTATTATTCAAAGAAAACCAAGTTATCTAGAATAATTTATTGATGCTCTATAAAAAAAAATAAACTTTCACTTTTGTTTTGAGCCATTAACCTGTTTCCTTACATTCTAGAATATAAACTATGAGCCACGCAAAAACAATTTTAAGTCATACTTTAAAATCAATTCAATTTTTTTTTTCATAAATAAAAAAATATATATTTTATTTTAAATTTTAGAATAAAAAACATTTTTAAAAATTTGAAAATACAAAATAATTTCTCTTTTAAAAATTTTGTGATTTAGTCTTTATTTATAAATATTTTTAAGTTATTATTATTTTTTTAATATTAAAATTATGTTTGAATTTATAAATGTGCACAGATTTCAAATATATATTTGAAGACATTTTTTTTTTTATTCACAGTACGATATCCATACTGTGTATAGAAAATTCACAGAATTTGATACTGCTACCCAATTTTTGCTATTGTGGCTTAATCTTGGTACTGGGTTTTCCAAGGCCATCATGACCAAATGTCTTGTCAAATGACTCCATAAATGCTTATCATAGTATCATTTTAATTTAAAAATTGATATCAGTTAGTAATAGAATGTTCTGTTAACCTCGTCTCTTTCTGATAAGGTACTCCTTGTCAAGTCATTGTTTCAAAGCTACATTAAATATGCATGTCCCTTGTAAAGTAAAATGGTACACTTAAAAGGAATAATAATAGGAGTAGGTTAATTTGGAAGTAAAGAGACAAAATCCTGTCAGATTTTCAGATTAGTTTGAGTTTTGTATGGATTAAAGTTTCACGTATTTTAGAACTTTATTTTAGAGGTTTTGCCTCATTTTAAACTACTCTAATACTCAGAAAATTGATCAGAATTCTAAATTAGCCAGAAATTTAAAATGAAACCGTAGGAAGATTGCTCCAAAATTAACCCACTCCATAATAATAACTCTCCTACAAACCCTTCCACCACCATATATTTTCATAATAATAACTCTCCTACAAACCCTTCCACCACCAGATATTTTTTTAAAAAACAAGTATCCACAAATAATTAATCAATAACTTGGAAATAATAGCTCTCCTACAAACCCTTCCACCACTAAATATATAAATATATATTTTTTTAAAACAAGTATCCACAAAGAATTAATCAATAACCTGGAGAAGTATCCACAAATAATTAATCAATAAACTGGACAGAGATGCTCCCTATCAAATATCCATCTATCAACAGGCTGCATAATTTGCTCCATACAAAGAGCAATATACCAATGACATGAATACCTTGCCAAATGAATCCAATCTGTATTTTGATTTTAAAACCGATATTCGCAAATAACTAGGTTTGTGGTGTTCTGCTGCACTCTCCAATGGAGCGGGGATGCTCAGTGTCAAATATCCAGCTACCAACAGGCTGGATAATTTGATCCCGACAAAAAACAATATTTTAAATTCAGTGTAATAATAGATGCACACACTTCTTGCGCTAAATCAATTGCAACCTTCTAACTTTAACAATAACTCTATTTGGATCATAAAAACAATCGTTCTGCTTCACTCAGAAAAGAAAATGGTACAGAACTGTGTTTAAGCCTAAACCCAAATCGGACAGCACACGAGTTAAAATATTACTATACTCCCCAGAATCTTATTTTAAAGGTTCAAAAAATCCATGAACTTTTTGAATTTGTTTTCCTGGTGGCGCTGTCATCTTTCGTGTCAGCGTAATAATCTTGAAACTGATGGTGCATAGGTGACAGGCTCAAGTTGCAGTTGTCAAGCATCAGAATCCTGCAAAGCTGTCAGGCATGAAGGTGCAGAGTCTTGTAATTCATTCCTTCCTTCTATTATTAAAATATCCAACCGCTGTCCTCCATGACCACCCACAAGATTCTAATGAGGGCCAAGAATCCGGTTGGCAGACCATGTACTATATCTGTTTGTTAATTTCTTACGTGGGAAACTAAGCTTCATCTGTGACTCTGTCATCTTTGCAAAGTATCTCAACAAGATTTTTAAGCTTAGTAATCTGGTGAAGAGTCTTCTAGCTCCTTTTTTATTAGAAACAACTGGCGTGCTCTCTTCCTTTTTGAAGCTCAGTCATCTCTTATGCTCCTCTTGGCCTGGGCGTTCTTGTGAAGTCTTTTAGTTCCTTTTTTAGTAGAAACAACTGGCGTGCTCTTTTCCTTCTATATTTTTTGGGAAAAGCCTTGAAATACGTTATGAAATTATAGTCAAAACTTTCTACTAAGTAAGAATTATCAAATATGAATATCTGAATATCTACAGTTGACAAGCTTTGAAATAAGTTATGAAGTTACAGTCAAAACTTCCTACTAAGTCAGAATTATCAAATGTGAATATCAACAGTGTGGTTTTATTTCTTCACAAATAAAGAAATAGTCTGCCTACACCCACAAGCATTTGGCATTAGTAAAAATATTTTCCTTATGAATCCCAAACTAATTATTTAAGGTGACATGGTTTATTAATTAATTATTTGAGTTGACTTGATTTTCTTTCAATAATGAAGATGAATAAACAAGTTTAAATACTATTTATCAACAACTCAATTATGATAAATTTTACCACTTTAAAAAAAAATTTAAATAACCAAAACTAAAGCCATGCTGTCAAGGCCTTTATCCTTTCAAAATTAGATTCAACTCTCCCAATCCTCTTCAAAGTACACCTTAGTCAAGATTGAAACTCTAAAATGCAAGTATATTTATGAATTTTCTTCCTCTATTATTATTTAAGGGTTAATTTTGATAATTAGAATAACTCTTTAACTTTATAATATAATTTAAATGGATCTGACCCTTATACATTTATTTATTTATTATTTAAAAGTTAATTTTAATAATTGGAGTGACTCTTCAACTTTATAATATAATTTGAGTGGATTTAAGTCCCCACACCTATAGATTTCTTCATATATATGGAAGAAAATCCCTTTATATATGGATTAAAAAAATTAATTTTTAATTAAAAAAGTATAATTTTGGTGATTATATATATATATATATATATATATAGATTAAAAAAATTAATTTTTAATTAAAAATAAATATAATTTTGATAATTATAAAAAAACATTCAATATAAACACTAATCATGAATATGTACAACCCTCTTGAACAAACAATTCATTCATATGTTTACATATACTTATGTGTAACTTGATAAATGATTCATTTGAAAATCTTAAATAATTTTAAATATTTAATTCATTTGAAAATTTAAATAATTTTTCCCCGGATGGGGTGTTGGTGCGGGCCACATGGCGGGATGAGGAGGAGCATACAGGCCAGCGCAGCAGGAGCCATGTGCCGGGCTCGTGCCAAGCCCCATCGCCTACTCCATGCATTTAAACGCCTATATGATGTCCGTTGCACCATTAACGTTGGTGCGCCTGACTCCCATTGCTGTCTCCTTCATGGCTTCTCTAATTGAAGGCACCATTAACCTCCGCATGCGTCCCGACCTTCATATCCCTCAGACGCCTAGACCTGGCTTACTCTGGTTTCCCTCCTCCATGGTGCTCACCGCCATCGGGCTACTCCAGGCTCTCTACGTCCATCCAGGACTCTCCTCTCAGCTTTGCCTTCCCTGCGAGGTCAGAATGCCACGACAAAGAGGGAGGCCAAGGAGAGGCTCTCCATGGCATCCTCCTCAACCTCGAGTACCTGATTCTCCCCCTGGCTCGCCTTCTACGCACTCCTTGCACTCCTCGCAGCCCGAGCTGGAACCTCTCGCCACCTCCACCCCGCCTGCCTCCCGACTTGAAGGCTTGGTCCTCACCGACAACTTGTTGGGCTCACTCTCAGGACTTCCCGCAGTCCCTTCGAACTCCCTAGCCAGCGTGCCATTTTCTGCACCGGTAGTCTTCCCCTCCACCCCACCCTTAGAGGCGCCACCCTTTCTTCGGGATGCCCAACACAGGCCACACTCTTTCACCGATTCCATCCCAGACTCGCAGCTGCAGGACAGCCTGACCATCCTCTATGGGCTGGTTTTTGAGCTCCGACAAGGATTGGAGGACCTACATTTTCGACTTCAGCTACTGGATGGGAAGACCTCAGCTCTCCTCCAGATCCTTTCCACCTTCCAGGGGACTTTCCACTCCACTCTAGAAGTCGTGGGAGCAGCAGAGCCTGTCGACAGGAATGAACAGGTGCAACAACTAGAAGGTGGCGACTTGGGGCAGGCCATGCACGGGGACACGGAGGTTGCGGCAGCCATGGGCGTCCACGCGGACAATCCATCTGGAGACACTCTGCCAGATGCCAACTTGGAAGGGGGCAACTTGGATGCTGACATGCAAATGGAAGGGAAAGGGACGCTCGTCGAAGAGGAACCCTGGGACGAGGCATACCAAGCCACCTGGCCAGGTTTTTTGCCAAGTGTCTGACCCTATTGGGGTTCTGATCTTTTCTCTAGTTTACTTTTCTTAGCTGTAGCCTAGTCAGTTTAGCTTTGTTTTTTTAATATTGTTAGACTGTAAAGTTGCTAGACTTAGCCGACTGGTTGAACTGGTTTCCCCTTTTTAAGGCAGTTCAATAACTACAACACGGTTGTTTTCAAGCTTCTAAAACTCTGGTGTGAATTTTGAAGGCTCTTTATATATAAAATCTCTTACTTACAAAAAAAAATAAATTTAAACAATTTCAAATATTCAATTTTCAATTTACCATTTATATTATTTCAAATATTTAATTCATTTGAAAATTTAAATAATTTCAAATATTTCATTTACCATTTATGATACCTGATAAAAATAGAAACCAAATAATCGTTATTTATATTTTTTTTTCAATTTAAAAGTTAATAATATTTTTTTTCCAAATAAAAAATCATCCAAATGAAAAGTGAAACAAATTGTTCACATTCATTACCTATCCATCAACATATTTGGATTTTGAAATAGAAAATAAAAGAGCACAAATGCTAACATTTAAAATTTTAACACATCTTAATGTTATTTTGAAATTTCATATAAAAAACATGCAAGGTGGAAAGAATCCAAAGCTATTAGTTTCGTGTACGAAATTATAACTTCTAAAAGTGAAAAAGGCATTACAAAACAAAGTTTAAATCACAAGATGCGCCATCTTTGGAGTTTGAAGAAACTTATATTAATTATATCTTGCAAATGTGTGCTATGATTCTCAAATTTCATGAGTTTTTTAAAAGTAAATAATGAGTTTTTAGTAAATGATTAATATTAGTAAATGATAATAAAAAGTTTTAGATCTATAAGAAAAAAAAAAACAAAAAAAAGAGCTTTCGTTATTTTTAATGGGTAACTCACTCATGGATATATAAGACACTAACACAAAACAATACATTGGAAGAATGAAACTCACTCACATTTAAATGAAGATAAATCCCCTTTTGCTTTTCTATTTGCTCAAATAGTGGGACCTTTGATCTACAAGAACCATTATTCAGAATTCTAATTGATCTTTTCACCATTTTGAAAGTTGTAAACCTAAAAGGTCGTATATTTGCATAAAGTTTGATCTACAAGAACCATTATTCAGAACCCTAATTGATCTTTTCACCATTTTGGAAGTTGTAAACCTAAAATGTCTTATATTTGCACAAAGTCAAGAAAGAGAAGATGTAGATGAGCCATGGCGAAATTGAGTATAATGATATACAATGAATAGAAACATGGCATGCAAAAAGAAAGGTAAATGTGAAGTTAGTAGTTAGCATAAGGTATCAAGTTGCTTGTCACATTAATTTCATAGTTAAATCCTCAAACTACTAATTAAAATTGAAATAAATTAAAAAACAATGAATTACATGTGCATGGATGGGTTTTAATTACCATCTTTTAGTTTATCAACTTGTTGAGGCTTCAATCAACTTCAAGTTTTTAAACCTAGGACCCCCCTAAATTTTATAGCAAGCCTCATCAAGTAGAATCTACTCTCCCTTACCCTGTTTTATTTCACTTAATTGATGATTGTAAGTTATTGGTTGAAATGTTTGGATGGGCAGTTGCATAATTTCATTGGATCATATGTTAGTTTCTTGTCAAAATGCATCATAGACTAGGTTTTCTTTTTAATTCTTTGCTTCTTTTACTTTCTTCACATTATGTGCTTTGATTAATTTGGTTGAAAAACTCTAATTGTTTGAAGGTGCGTATGCAACCTTGCTACGAGATTAAAGAAGAATAATAACCATGTCATCGCAAGAACAATGCAAATTCATGCATGCAGTGGTTATGAGTGTGAAAGCACCTGCGTGAATGCATGATCACTAACCAACTCACATGCATTAAGTGAGTTGCAAAGAAGGCATGCAAACATGAAAAGATGATGTATTTCAATGGCATTGAGTTGCATTTGGAAACACGGTGATGCATTCTAATAATTTGTATATTTACATGCTTAGTTTGACAGATGCCAAGTTTTGACGAAGACACACAAGAGATTTTACGCACATATGATGTGAGGAGGCATAACAAGGCAAAAAGAGTAATATCATTGAATTTTAACCTAATGTTATTGATATTTTGTCGTGTCTAACATTGCAATGCTATTTTGACATTGCACACAAAGTTGCATTGGGTGGTTAGGTGATTTTGGCGCTTGGAACCTCAAAGGGA
Organism: Picea mariana; assembly: GCA_032191745.1. NCBI lineage: Eukaryota > Viridiplantae > Streptophyta > Pinopsida > Pinales > Pinaceae > Picea > Picea mariana. The sequence goes on along the minus strand of JASDQU010436419.1, from coordinate 117,314 downwards.
AAATGTGAAAATATGGGCATATGAAAGGGAAAGGACAGTTACACTGCTTAAGCGAGAGCCCTGGCTTCATTTAGGGTCATTGAGCTCCTTCATTACCATTTGTGAGTATTTTGGTGAATTTAGGGTTGAATCGACAAATTTTACCTTATTTCCCCTATAAGTGCATTCAATACCCAAAGGGTTTATTCGTTGATCAAAATCACTCACATGCATAATGATCTTGTTGACATCAATGCTTGGATTGAAATACTATATAGCAAAGATGAAAGGCGTGAAGAAAAACTATGTTTCCATTGAAGAACCATTTCAAATGAAATAAAAACATTTGCTAGGAGTGTAAACCTGTCCCCTTATGGACCACCAATAGATCATTCAACTCGCACTAGTAGATAGCAACCAGTGATTATTATCATCACTACATGTTGAAAATTCAATTAGAATGGATTTTTCCACCTTAAAAAAACTATTTAGATAATCAAAACTAAAACCATGCCCTCAAGGCCTTTTTCTTCTCAAATTTAGAGTCAACCATCCTTGAAGGTACACCTTAGTCAAGATTGAAACTCTAAAATGTAAGTATCAATGATAATTTTCTTAGTTTTATTTAAGAGTTAATTCTGATAATTAGAGTTGATTTTCAACTTTCAACCTTCAAATAGTTACACATTTTGAGTGGATTGTCTTCCTTTAATAAAGTTAAGTAAAATAATTTTTTATTTTATTTTTATATTAGATGAAAATTGATTAATTTTAATTAATATAAATATTTTGAGAAATTTATTTAAAAAAAAAAAAATAACTATAATAACCCATCATAATCACAAGAATCAGAAATCCTCTTCTTTAAAGATACTTCATATTAGTCTTTCAACCCATTATGTATACTTACTATTAATCTCCCTCCCAAACCATTATATATAAAAACTATTAAACAAACCATTTATAACTTTACATAGACTTATGTGTTGTGTAACCAACTATTTAAAGATCACTTAAATTTAGATAAACGTTCGAAAATTTTAAATATAATTTCCTCCCAACCCATTATGTATAGAAACTATTAAACAAGCCATTCATAACTTTACATATAATTATGTGTTGTGTAACCAACAATTTAAATATTGCTTAAACTTAGATAAATGACTCGTTCGAAAATTTTAAACCTATTTCAAATATTCAACTTTCCACAATATAGCAATTTACCACTTGTTATATGTTGGTATATGTGATTGAGGTGGAAATCAAATAACCATTTACTTATATTTTTTTTTCAAAGTTAAAAGCATTTTCTAAAATAAAATATCATCAAAATTAAAAGCGAAACGGAGTGTTCACATTCATTGTTTGCACATCCACATGTTTGAATTTTGAAGAAGAGAACAAAAGAGCAAAAGTCTTGTGAACAATTGGAACTCTAAGAGAATTGAATATCACTTTGAAATTTCATATAAAAAAACCTTCAAGTGGAGAGAATGCAAGGCTATTGGTACTATGTAAGAAATTATAACATTTAGAAGTGAAAAAGGCATCACAAAATAAAAATAAGGGTTAAACACTATCAAAATTCATAAAGAATTGATGCATCTATTTGAGAGCTATATGTATATCCATCATCAATAGACAAAATAAGATGAGCCCCTCTTTGGAATTTGAAGAAACTTATATTAATTATATTTTGTCAAAGTTTATTATGATTTTTAAGTATCACAAGTTTAATAGGTGACAAATGATTAATATAGGTAAAAGAAAATAAAAGGTTAGAGGAAGCTTCTAACAATTTTGAAGTTTGAAGTTGAAGATTTATAAGAGGAAAAAAAATTTGGTCACTTTTAATAGATAATTCAGGCATGAATCTTTGAAACACAATATTGGAAGAATGAAACCCACTCACATTGAAATGAATAGAATTCCCCTTTTTCTCTCCTACTGCCCAAATAATGGGACCCTTGATTTAGGTGAACCATTAATCGGGATCTTAATCGATCTCTTCACCATTTTGGAAGTTGTAAACCCGAGAGGTTGGATATTAGCATAAAGTCAAGCAAGCGAGGATGTATATGAGCCACGACAAACCTCAACATAATGAAATATGATGAATAGAAGCATGACATGCATGAAGGAAGGTAAATGCGAAGGCTATAGTTAGCATAAGGTCTATTAATGAATGGGTGATAAGCTGTTTGTCACATCAATCTCATAGTTAAATCCTCAAACTACTAATTAAAAGCAAAATAAATTGAAAAACAACAAATTACATGCACGTGTATGAGTTTTAATTGCCATCTTTTAGTTTACCAACTTGTTGAGACCTCGATTAACTCCAAGTTTTTAAACTTGGGGACCCCTTAAAATTTTTAGTGAGTATCATCAAGTAGACTCTGCTCTGCCTTGACCTTGTTCTATTTCGCTTAATTGATGGTTTTAAGTTATTGGTTGAAATTTTTGAATGCATAGTTGCATACTTTCATTGGGTCATGTTAGTTTCTTGTCAAAATACATCATAGACCAAGCTTGGTTTTTAATGTTTTGCTTCTTTTACTTTCCTCATGTTATGTGCTTTGATTAATTTGGTTGAAAAGCTCTAATTTGTTGAAGGTATGTATGTAGCCTTGCCATGATATTGAAGAAGAAGAATAATTGTGTCATCACAAGAATGAAAATTGATGCATGTAGTGGTAACGACTATGAAAGCACTTACGTGAACACATGATCACTACCCAACTCACATGCATTAACTAAGTTGCAAAGAAGGCATCCATAAATGAAAAGCGGATGTATCTCAATGATGTTGAGTTGAATTTAACAACACGATGATGCATTCTAATAAATTGTATATTTACGTGCTCAGTTTGATAGATGTCGAGTTTTAATGAATACACATAAGGGATTTTATGCACATATGATGCTACGGTGCATAATGAGGAAAAACTAGTAATATAAATGAATTTTAAACCGAACCTTGTTGACATCTTGCTACGTCTAAATCACAATGCTATTTATCATGGCACACAAAGTTGCATTGGGTGGTTGATTGATTTGGCGCTTGGGACCTCAAAGGGAATATGCAATAATATGGGCATATGAAAGGGAAAAGATGGTTACATAGTTTAAGAATGATCCCATACTTCGTTTAAGGTCATTGAGATCATTCATTACCATTTGTGAGTATTTGGGTGATTTTAGGGATGAATCAACAAATTTTGACTTTTTTCCCCCATAAGCACATGCAAAGTATGGGCCTTTATAATACCCTTGTTTCCCCCAACTTGTAATTAATCATTACTTATGATTACCATGCTATGGAATGTGAACAATGTAAATGTATTATTTTTTATATTTCCAACAATTGACTGTGGGGGTGAAGCCTTGAAGTACTAGCCATGATATCATTAGGGTAAAGAGTGATGAAACCTGTAGAGAGGGTTCATCATGCCAAGATGACCCCACCCTCTTTGCTGAAATATTTGATTTGGAATAATAAGACTCATCTAGATCCCAAGGAAAAATCAGTTAATGAGAAAAGGACTGGTGGTTGAACAATTAACTACCCCAATGAATGAAATC
>JASDQU010436419.1:72648-112590 GCA_032191745.1 Picea mariana | reverse complement strand
GTTCGCGCCAGCAGGATCGTATCGACGAGACCTATCCAGGCGTTCCAACTTTAACCAATTCTGAGCAAGTTCAATTTTGAGCATTTTCTCCACTTAGGACATGATCTCCTGATCAATAACTTCCGATCCAGAGCTCAGATTTGAGCATGGTAACAATCATTAGAAATATCTCGACTAACAAAAGACGATGGAGACCTTGAGAATTCACGATTATTAGAAGAAGCAAAAATTTAATACCCCATCTCCTAAAAGGTACTTAAGGGGTTGGGTGTGTTACATAGTGTTATCAGAGCATGCAACAACACTTGTCCTGCATGGGCTCATGGAAGAGTCGATTAAAATTTTATTAGAAAAAAATTTGAAGGGGGAGAACACCCTGCCCCACCCTATCTATTAGAGAAGGCTAAAACACTAGGACTGGATGGGATAGATATTAGTCATAGGATTGGTATATAATAATTTAGAGAAGCCTCTTGAAAGGTGTTTCTACCTTTAAAGGATTATTCTTTATCTGCACGAGTCCCTCGAGGATAGAGGAAAAGAGATTGAAATTGCACCTTGGAAACCCTGACTAAATTACCGCAAGGGAAATTATATTGTCCCTTTGTCAAATTGATGACTACTCTTACATGAGTAGGAATGTGCTGATAGGAATTGATGGTAAAACCTGAATGTAAATGGCATAAGTGGTAGAAATTATATTATAAATCTGTCTGAGTCTAGGCAAGGAACACGAGTTTAGTTGTTTCAATAAGTATAATAAATTCTATTTTCTAGGACCGACATAGTATCTTGTAATTAAATATGCCTGATTATATAAGGATTAAGACCCTTATGGAAAATTCCTTTTGTCTAAAGGAAATTGGTATGGATTGAAAGAATGTGTAGCAGTAATAGTTACCACTTTAATAAAAGGTTAAACCCTATATAGGCATAAGATCCCTCACGATTAGAGGACTGATGGAAAATGTATAAAGTTAGTTTGTTTGACCTACATTGAATGAAAAAGGTTGTTGGAGAAGAACCCATTTGAGCAATAAAAAAGGCGTCCCGAGGACTGTTTCTAGACCTCCTGGGAGAGGTAAAGAGATATAAACACATGAGTAAGTTATGATTCTCAAAGATATAATAAGAGAAAGTATATACCTATTAATCTAAGGACATGTCTGTGCATGCAAATACAAATGACAACTAGTTGGAATACATATGCATTGTAAGCATGGGTAAAATGCTTGGGGAACGAGGGCATGCCAGAATGCTTGTGGAAAAGATTGAGCATGCGTATAACATGCATATAGGCTTAATATAATCTATTATTGGATGTAAAATATAGTGATGTCATGGATCATATGGTTAATGATGATCTGACTATAGCAACATAAGTAAAATGATGATGATGTTGATTACCTATTACCTTATGAGAATGAGGTAAAATGGTTAATGAAATGTTAATCTTGAATGTGGTAAGGGAAGAGTTGGAGCACTTCTATATGACCAATGGGCCAGGTCGACATTCATAGGTGGATGGTAGCCATATAGATACGACTCGATATGCTCAAGTAGTAGTGAGAGGAAATGTAGAAAAGGATCCCTTTGATAAGAAGGTCTGTTAACAACAAAAAAAAGGTTTGAGGCACGGAAAAGAAGCTTGAAAATTTGTCTTGTTTCCTTGGGTAATGTTGGAATTAACCAAATGGTATTTTTGGATTGCTGAATAATTTTATAGTAGTTGAGGAACGAATACCTTCTTGTTGGTTATTATTGCATGAAAAGGGAAACATAGTTATGATTATGTCTGTTAAACTTGCCATGTGGATATCATGTGAATGACTACAAGCTCTCAACAGAGATGAAAGCTGAGTATTACATATCCCTATGAAACTTGTCATAAGAATGGCAGTAAGATGCTTGTGAGAAGTCTCTGGAAGTCTAACATGTCCATGTAGGACATGGAAGAGGTGCAATCAATGAGATTGCATGATGAATGTTTAACTATGCTTGTATATGCTTGAGTGCATGGATTTAATGCATTGTGAGGTTTCTTGATATGAGGACTAATATTAAGACAAAATAGAGATGAATGAATTATATTAAATGTGAAAGTGATGCACATGTATGATGTATGAGTATATGTATACTAAAGGCACAACATGATTTCCCGAATGAGTGAAATGTAAGGCAATAATTTCACTTGCCAAGATTGAGTGAATACCATGGATGCATGGATGACTCTATTCTCAAGGGTCATGGTAGTTTTGTTTTGAATGATAGCTTGAGGGGAATGTGTTCCATGTTAGAATAAAGGAGATGTGCTCGTTTCACTGTAGAAAATATCTCAATATTGTCACCCAACCATAGGAACAAAGGCCACCCATGAGCACCTTAACCTTGACAAACAAAATAATTTCGGAAGAAAACCCTAGAACCAATAGCCAACCAAGGTAGCGCACCTCTCTACAGAGATAGGGTACCAAACAGAAAGTCCAAACCATAACCAAGAAGAAAGTCCAACCATAAACAAGCAGAAAGTCCAACCATAGCCAAAGACCAAGTCACCACTGCAACAATTGCAACTCTCCTCCAGTCATGCACACCACTTGTCCTTATGCAATTGTGAGAGTGAGTGTGACAAATGAGCTATAGCGCCCTCTTATTTATAGTCCTCCAAGTGACCTAACTAGAGCGTCTTCTACTTCTGGAGGATAATAATTTAATATAAATTATTATCTTGAGTCGACTTGTATTCTAAGGTTATTTCCTAACCTTCTAGGGTTTCTCTTTCTTTTCAGAATATTCTAGACTCGTCAAAGGTTACACATAGAGGTTAATACCTCCCATAACTACCATAATATCAACACTCCCTCCTAGCTAGCGAGGTATTAAAGGCAATGGTCTTGAGTGAAAACATACCATTCAACCAATATCATCATCATAGCCGCACATGCTATCTCATGATCACATAGATACACTTACGAGTAACATCACCATTATCACTATCATCTGATAGCATAAACTACATCATCTCTCGAGGCCATACTCCATCTGAGTAATCGAGCATGATGTTGAATAAGTCACTCACTCAATAGAGTGATACAAGGACCATTCTTCTAATCCAGACATACGTCCTAGAAGATTAACTATCCTAACATATGCTGAAAGCCCCATAATGGGATACACAGATCGTTCTTCTAATCTTGACCTATGTCCTAGAAGAATGTCAGTCCTCCCAAATACTGAAATCCACCCTAATCGAGACGTCATGTCCTTAGGAGGTGGACTATTCAACCTAATCGGGCGAATAATTGTGCCTCAGGAAAAATACCGGTCCATGATATAACAACAATCTGTCAACCTGGACCATTCTCCACAGGGAGAATGTCTTTCCTAGAAATTCATTCCACCAGGACCATTCTCTTCTTGGAGAATGTCTATCCATCAACATACTAACTACCCATCTAGCTGGAAATCATCTCCAACACTAGTGGTAGTATCCATGAAAATAAGATAGTAGCATACAACTTCTACAATGCCATCCAATAGAACACAACTGTGTCTATTCATAGTAGTATGCAACTACTATCCATTGGTGCACAAGTACTCCTAGTAGCACATGGCTACTAGCTAGTGACACATAGTCACTACCAGTGGATCACATCCACCACAATAGCATACAACTACTTTCCAGAGACACACAGTCTCCACAACAATCATATCATTTGATATCAACTTGCATCAACAATTTCATGATAAAAACTGAGTCATCTAGGCCATTATTCCACTCACATATGTGAGATATGGAAGAACATATTCTGTCAGAAATTTAAACATCATCCATGGGCTATTTGGACTATTCTTCCCAAGCATAGAAGAAAAAATGTCCCTGATTTATGAACCTATACCATTCAACCTAACTGGGCCATTCTTTTGGCACTAATCACAGTGCAACTTGGAGAGAATGAGTTTGCCCTAGGGAATGACTATCCATAATTGTTGAACTTGGACCATTCATCCTAACTAGGCTATTCTTCCAACACTAATCACAGTGAAACCTAGAGAGAATTAATATTCCCTAGGGAATGACTATCCAAACCATTTCCTACATAAATGATTGTCCTGCACCGACCTCCTATATCAGACCATTCTTCATAACTGCTTGCATTTGTGAATTTCGAAAGAATGATTTCCCAGAGAGGCGAACCATTCTGCTTGAACAATTCTCAGAGTGACTGCTAAGAAGAATGACTGTCCTAGACCATTCCCCCACACTAGACACAATGGGAATTCTTGTCTATGGTACATCAACAATCTATCAAAAATGACTGTCCATTTTGGACCATTTTCCAAACTGAAAAATGATTGTCCATCAGAAATCTTGGACCACTTTCCAGACTGGAAAGTGACTGCCCAACCTAGACCATTTTCCAAACTAGAAAATGACTGTCCATCAAGAATCCTGGACCACTTTACGGAATGGAAAGTGACTGCCCAACCTAGACCATTTTCCAAAATGGAAAATGACCATCCATATATTAATAACATATCAATGCTCCCTCCCAACATGGGGAGTAATCACTTCCATTTCCAATAAGGAAGTCATCTTCACAAGTCTAAGCTTTTCCCTTAAGTACGTAAACTTTTAATCTTGGACAGAGGATTTACCAAAAATATCTGCTATCTGCTCATAAGTGGAGATATACTAGAGAACTATTTCTCCCCTCTGGACTTTATCACAAAGAAAATAGTACTTGATCTCAATGTGCTTCGACCTATCATGGAACACCGATTTCTCTGATAGCTTCACACAACTCTTTTTATCACAATATATCATGGTTGAATCCAACACTTTATCAAATAGTCAAGAAACCAACTTACAGAGCTACACTACTTCCATACAAGCATCACAAGTTGCAATATACTCTGCTTCTACAGTACTGAGTGAAAAAGACTTCTGTTTCTTGCTAGCCCATGCTATCGTGGAAAATCTCAAACTGAAACATATACAAGAAGAACTTCTTCTATTATCTGCACTTCCTACCCAATCTGAATAGATAAATTCATGCAACTGTATATAACTCAAACATCCCACGAAGACATTTCAAGTCATTCTCATCGCTAGTTTCCACCTAGAACTATTTTCACAACAAAGAAAATATTTGGCTCAGTATTCTCCAAATACATCAATGAGCTATTCAATTTTTCGATACAACGACGAGTCTATTGGATCAGAGTCTGTCAACTTCTTCAGATTTGTCATCATGGGAGTTTGTTATGGATTTGCAATCCATTATCCCAAACTTTTGAAGAACTATTTCGATACACTTCCTCTGTCATATGAAGTTTTCACCACACTTATGATGTACATGAGAGGCTCTACACCAAGTTGCTTGAATCCATACAAGGTCTTCTTCCATATTCATTCATGGGTCTCTTTCTGGTATACCTCAAAACCTTGAGGTTGCTATACATATGATTGTTCTTCAATTACTCTGTTTGAGAAGAACAATATTTACTTCCATTTGATGTAAACTCCAACCCATGGATATTGCAAGAGATACAATGGCTCAGGTAGAGGTTTATCTGGTTACTGGAACAAGCTTTCATCATAGTCTTCTCCCTCCTTCTGGGAGAACCCTCTAGCCCTGAATCTTTCCTTGTATCTATCAAAGCCTCCATTTATAAATCTTCACGGATTCTTCAATGGACCATATCATTGGGAATTATCTCCCTCCTAATCCCGACTTCATGCATGAATGAGAAATATCTAGAACTTCCTTGCCTTTATTCTGAGACTGCATGTTTATGGATTTCTGTAATCAATTCCCTCTATCTGAGAGAGTCTATGCTTCTGTCTGCTGCATCTCTCTTTGCTTTCTGCAAAGTGTCACAAGCCTGTTCTGGTTTCCTTTTGATTACTGGCTTCCTCTGAGTCTTTTTAAGTTTGTTTCTATCTGTTCTGATTGCTTCCCATATGGAGGTTGTTGCAAGCATTGTGTCATCCTTATAAACTTCTTCCATAACAACTTCTACAAATATTTTTCATCAAAGGTTTGTCAACATATTTCACAAGGGTACCTGCCTGGAAAAAAAACAAGAAGCAAAAGAAAGATCCAAGACAATATGTCTATGATATGAAGTCTAAACAAGAATAAGGATAAGGATAGAGGCAATTGCTACAAGCCTGGAAAAACATCTTCATGATAGCCTTCATGAAATAACCATCCCAGGACAACAAGAACACCAATGTTTTCGATACAACATCTTTCATATGAAGGATAATTTCTTGGTAGCATTACTAAGATGATCTAGTCTGAGAACATGAATAAGAAATATCTCCTAGAGTAGGTGTTAGTTCATATTTGCAAATACGTACACTGAGTAGTATAAGCTACTAAGTACTTATCGATACTTAAGTAAAAATAATAAATATGTCAAACTTGATATGCAAACCTATATTCTTGCTATTGTTCCACTCGAATTGCTTTTCTTCTGTGACAAGTATCCTTTCTAACATGTCCCTTAAACCTAAAACAATATTCTTTCATGACAATAAACACTTTAAAATGTTCACAGACCATTTTCCCCTCAAATATCTAGTCAACAAGCCAGTGTTGGGGGGGGAGGATCTGTATATGGCTATTGTTATTCCAAGAATTTGATTTTGAAGTGATAGTCAAACCAAGGAAGTTGAATGCAGGACCTGATCACCTGTCAAGGGTAACTAATGGAGAAGAGCCTATTAACTTGGAAGATAAATTCCCTGATGTGTAGTTATTTTTAGTACAGGTAGCTGATGAATATTTCATTGATATTATTGAATACTTAAGTACATGGGTTGTGCCACAATAATTTAGCATTGCAAAGAAGAAAAATATGGTAGTCAGAGATGCAGAATATCAACTTATTGTAGGACATTTATTCAATATGGGCACAAACAACATTTTGAGAAGGTGTGTATTAGAACATGAAAGGCCCATAATTTTGGCAGAAGCTCATGAAGGTATAGATGGAGGTGACTATGCAGGAAAAGATACCACACAGAAGGTATTGCATGTAGGATTATGGTGGCCAACAATTCATAAAGATGTCAAGGAATATTTCCAGAAATGTGATGTCTATCAGAGGGTTGGAAAACCTAACAGAAGAGATGAAATGCCTCTAAGACCACAAGTGACTCTGCAAGTATTTGAAAAATGGGCAATAGAATTTGTTGGACCAATTAATCCACCCAAAAAAAGGTCAGGAGCTATATATATCATCACTACGACTGTATACTTAACAAGACGAGAAGAAGCAACACCAATGAAAGACTGTAGCGTAGAGACAACACCACACTTCTTGTTTGAGCAAGTGATCACCATATTTGAATGTCCAAAGATTTTGATGAGTGACCAAGGCACTCATTTTATCAACAATACCATCAGGGCTATGACTGAGAAGTTTGAAGTCTATCACCAAAATAGTACACCATACCGTCCTCAGGCAAATGGAACAATAGAAGCTTTGAGTTAGATCTTGGAAAATGCTCTGACAAAGATAAAAAATGTCAACATGGATGTTTGGGACTTGAAAATACCAGCAATACTATGGGAATATAGAACCACATGTAATAAGTTGACAAGACATACACCATTCATATTGGTGTATAGGCAGGAATCAATGGTACCATTAGAATTTCTGGTACCTAGTCTGCGCATAGAAGAAATCACCAACATGACAGAAAGAGGTGCAGTATAGGAGAGGCTAAGTCAACTAATGGAAATGGAAGAGGAAATGATTCTGGTAGGATTTCACCAGGAAGTACAAAAAGCAAGAGACAAATCCTGACATGAAAGACATATTAAAAAGAAGAGTTTCAAGGAAGGAGACCTAGTTTTTCTCTATGACAGTAAATTTTTTCAACACCCTGGTAAATTTAGAATGCATTGGCTAGGGTCATATAAAGTAAATACTGTCATAGATGGGGGATCTGTACAACTAAAATATTTGGGAGGAAAAGAATTGAAAGGAATGATAATTGGTAGTCGACTTAAACTGTACAGGGACAATCGACCTACTAACCCTTAAAAGTTACAACACAATGAGAAAGGCATGTATATAGTGTACTATAGCAAAGATTATGATAGAAAAATGATAAAATAATTAAAAAGGAGAAAAATAAGACAAAAGAAATAAAAAAATAGAAAACGGAAGAAAAACAAAAAAATATGCAGAAGTTGATTGAACCATAGGAAAGTACGAAAAAAGTTGCGCGCAGTAATTACTGCGACAAACATCAGAAGACAACATGCAAGAAAAATTATACTCGACGCAAATGCACGGAAAAAGTGAAAAACCGACATGACCGGGTCTATAAAAGGCAGAAAATATGCATTTGTTCAACACTTGGCAATTTTTGACCCCAGGGAGAAATACAAAGAGACTTCCCTAGCTAGGATTTTATGGAGAAGCAAGCGAGTGTGCGACTTAGAGAGATGATGACCCCATCGAAATTCAACGCTTCAGGCCAGTATGTACGGGTTACTAGATAGGGTTAGAGGCACAAGGAAAGAATGAGACAACTCAAAAACGTGGTCGAGCTTGAAGATGTCACCACCTCAGACAAAGAGTCAATTAACCCGATATGGGTTCAAGAGGAAACATCAACAAAGCAACAAGGGGAAATAGGGTAGAGATCTGGGGCTCAAAATGGTATTTCTAACACTAACCCTGAGACGCCTGCAAATCCTGATGAAATAATGGGACCGTGACAGTCCCACAAATACAAGGAAGTGTTGGTTGAGGATGTCACCAACCAATCGTAGTCCGAAAGGGAAGAAGAGGATGCATACCCAACAAAGGAAGGCCCATCTACTGTGGGACAGAAAAGAAAGGCGCAGGACGCCATGGATATTACACTCCCTTATCTCCCAGACACAATGATTACTATGGATGATATGTTGGGAAAGGTACCAAAACTTAGGTACGTAAACCATGATGTGCATGATGTGGCCAAATTTCCAGAGTTGTCCAAGGAGACTTATTTAATAAACATAATGGAAATTGGATCCCTCGGTAAACAAATAACGAATCCCACACAGTGGATAACTTGGTTGTATAACTCTGGCATTATGAACCTATTGGATATACTGCATTTCAGGTGCAGTAAGAATGTCAGGCTCTGCGTCAAACAACTAGTCTCCCACATACATGGAGGAATCCTGTGGATAAATAGGCTAGTACAGATAGATGTGGCACTAATTTCCAAGATCACAGGACTACCGAAAGTCGACGTGTAGCTAGAGGAATACCTAGATAACAAGGCGTGCGAGAAGGAAATAACAGAGTTGGTCAAAGCACAGTTTGGCACCAATCAGGGCAATAGAGGCATTTTACTCAAGGATATCAATGATAATGAGACAATGTTATCCAACAAGCTCATGGCTTGCAAACTATTGAGGAAACATTGAAAATAAGAAGTCCCAACAGGTGTTATTATAGTAGCCATGTAGTGCGGGAAAGGAGTAATGTTCAGCTAAGCGCCATACCTGCTGAACCCATTTTTGATAGACTGTAGAGATGTGCGAGACAATGGAACCGAGTTCCATTACTACTGGCTGATCATTCTGATAACATTAGAAGGATGGCAGGAGCCAAAATTCTCAGAGTTCTTGGATAGAATGGGGAAATGTTATGCGGCCAGATATGAGTCCCTCTGACAAGTCAAGGATAATAAGACGCAACAAGAAAACAACATAGTTTTTGCAATGTTGCTGGAAGAGATACAAAAACAAACAACTAATGTATGGCACATAGCTATGGAGGTGATCCAAGAGACCGAAGGGATAACCAAGTTCAAGGTATCCCGACACCACATGTGGATCAAGGCTGTAAGGAATCCAAAGAAGGTATGGCTAGAAATGCAGAATTGCGTCACCAACGAAGAAGTGAACTGGATAGTTAAAGACTGGCCTGTGTAGTGGCAACTGCCAATATCAAAACTAGTAATAAGGCCAATAACTACGCAATCCTCCAGGCCTAAGGACAAGTCTGAATAAGGCTCTTCATCAAGAACAAACGACCCGACATATAATACTAGAATGGTTAAAGTGGGAAATCAACCAACCAGAAGCAGTGTAGTACCGAAACATCCAAGAAAAAAAACAACAGGGATAGGCAAACAACCACAGACTATAAAGGGGGATACTCCACAGGCTGGAGAAGACAGGGTCCAAGGTACAACAAGTAGGGCGCAACCCTCACATACAATAAGGAAACTAGTGCAGGAAAAAGAGGCATGCAAGAAAATGTGAAAGTATATGAAGGACCACTTCATCTAGTAAGACACCAACACCATGATGATTCATATGATGAACCAATCAACAATGAACCAAAAGATGAAAGAATGAACACACATCAAGAACAAGAGAATTTAGAGGAAGAGGAGAGAATGGAAACACCAAAATAAAATACCCCATCAAGGTATGTTCAAAAACATCATCCACAAAGTCAGATTCTTGGAAACAAGGAAGTAGGTATACAAACTAAAAGAAAACTTATAGGTACATCTAACTTTGCAAAATTTTCTCTATTATCCATGAGTGAACTCCAAAATTTTGTGCAAACAAGTTAGGATGGGTCAAATCCATGAATGAATAACTAGACCAAATAGAGAAAAATGAGACTTGGGATCCTGTTCCAAGACTCAATAACAAGAATGAAATTGGAACTAAATGGGTCTACATAAACAAGTTGGATGAACTTGGGTAGATAGTTAGAAACAAGGCCATACTGGTATGCAAAGGGTATGGTCAAGTATAAGGAGTGGACTTTGAAGAGACTTTTTCCCCTATTGCAAAAATTGAAGCTATCAGGATGTTTTTGGATTTTGCATGCTACAAAAAATTCAAAGTTTATCAAATGGATATCAAATCAGCCTTTTTGAATGGTGACGTATGGGAAGAAGTTTATGTGGAGAAACCAGAGGGTTTTTCAGCTGACTGAAAAAAAAAGGATTATGTCTTCCCATTAAATAAAACCCTATATGGGCTAAGACAAGATCCAAGAGCCTCGTACTACAGGATGGACATGTATTTTCACCAAGAAGCATTTAAAAAGGGAATGAATGATAGAAACTCATACATCAAGGCTGAAGGTAATGACTTGTTAATTATTGTAGTGTATGTTGATGATATTATCTTTGCAAATAAGATTGAATTAATGAGTAAGAAGTTTGAAACTACAATGTAGCAAGAGTTTTATATGTCTATGTTGGGGGAACTATCCTTCTTTCTTGGTCTACAGATTCATCAATCTGAAAGATGAATTTTCACTTATCAAAGAAAATATCTCAAGGAAATCTTGAAGAAGTTTGGCATGGAAAACTATGCATGAGTAAGAAATCCTATGACTACCAGCTACAAACTCAACAAATATGACAATACTATATAAATAGATCAAACCTTGTACATGTCTATGATAGAAAGATTACTCTATGTCACAACTTCAAGGTCTGGCATCATACAAGCAGTGGGTTTGATAGGCAAGTTTCAAGCCAATCCTAAGGAAACCCATGTTCTTGTGGTTAAAAGAATATTTAGATACTTGTAAGGCACCGTTGATTATGTCTCGTGGTATCCAAAATACACAGACCTTTTTCTCAGATCTTATACAAATTCAGGCTGGGCATCAAGCATTGATGATAGAAAAATCACTAGTGGAGGTGCATTCTTCCTTGGAAGTTTTTTAGTGTCCTGGATCAACACAAAAAAAACTTCCATTTCCCTCTCTACAACTTAAGCCAAATATATAGCTACAACATCCTATTGTACTCAAGTGTTGTGGATAAAAACCAATCTCAAGGATATTCAAGTTTCTTGTGATCAACCTGTCTCCATCATGTGTGACAATACAAGTTCTATCAATATCTCTAAAAACCCTGCTCAACACTCTAAAACTAAGCATATACCAATAAAATATCATTTTCTTAGAGAATAGGTTCAGGATCAGGTGGTCAAATTAAAGTATGTTCCTTCCAAAGACCCGACTGTAGATATTTTTACTAAGCCATTACCAAGAGAATCATTTGAGTATCTTAGATAGAGGTTGGGTGTGATCTCATCTTCCCTTATTTAGTAACGAACATAGTTCACTACTTCTACAAGTGCCCCATTTTATGTTTTATTAGGTCCAAGTGATGTGGTTGTTAATATCTATATTAATCATAAAATGAAGTTAGATTTTGTGGAGATGTGCACAGTAGAAGTTTTCAATGGTATTCTATTTGAGGGTGGTTTATGAACGTAAATAGTCCAGGAGCATGTTTTAGCATAGGATTCCAGAGGACCTTCTTCCCAGGGGAAGAATATACAAAGTCTCTCTTTGTCATTGCCAACAAAAGGGGAGAGTAACAAACAAAAACCAACAAACCTGGATGTTGATACACATTGAAAGGGGGAGTTTGTTGGGCACATTAAAATGGAGTTTGTTGTGCACATTAAAATGGATTTTGTTGCGCGCATTAAAAGAGGGAGCAACTTAGCATAAAGGCCATTGATTTGGAAGTCACCTTTTAGAAGGGGATTTTGTTGCACACATTAAAAGGGGGAGTATCTTAGCATAAAGGCTATTGTTTTGGCAATCACCTTTTAGAACAAAGAAGCCTGATCTTTTGGTTTCCATCAATGACAAAGGGGGAGTTTGTTACACATATGTTGTCATTGATGTCAAAGTGGTCATGGACATGGTCAGTTATAGTGCAATAACAGAGAGTATGGCACAAAGCATGACTCACATACAGAGGAAGTCATGAAAGGATGAAAACAAAAGTGCATGCAATAACAAATAGTATGGCACAAAGTATGATGCTTAGACAAAGGAAGTCATGAAATGATGAAAAAAAAAGTGCGCTGAAGGATTGAAGGACAAAAGGATCAATGGAGAAAAAGAATGTCAATGGCTAGGACTTGATCATAGATATGATTGGTCGGTGAATAAATTATTGGTGATAATAGATAACTGCAGTCAGATTGATAGGGGAATGACCCATGATGCAGTTCATAAGTGAAGTACGATGAATAAAAATGCAACGAAGTAGACTGCGATATATTTCCTTGTCCGCGATTGTGAATTAGAGTGACAAATGTTGGTGTTGTAGTGTTGGACAATTGGTTGTCATTGATTTTAACCCTTAGATTGTTTGGGATACCCTAGATTTGTGGTAGATATTGATGGTGATTTAGTTATCAATGATGTATAAAAGAGTGGTTGATGTCAGCATATGTGTTGGGTGAATTTGATGAATTATACATGAAGCCTCGAAGGTTTGGTCATGAGACTCGAAGTCATTTTAGGAATAAGGAGATGAATGATAATGCAAATTCAAGTAACTCACTCATGGGTGAATAGTCCTCATCATTCCATTTCCAATGATAGGTGGTATGCCATGTAGTTCGTCACTATTGAGGAGTTATGGCCTTGTGAAGTTAGAAGCCCTGAAGAATGGTCAAGAAGCACCTAGTTGGTTACAAGTATTTAATGAAAGGGTTAAGTGGTTGTAACAAGAAACCCCTAAAGTAAGGAAATATGCCACTTAACAAAAGTATAAATACACCTCAAGGAGTCTCTCATAATAACATTCACACACACATTTGATTTAATATATCTAAGTGAATAAGTGATACAATTTATCTTTTTATGGTAAATTTGAGGTAGAATCTGAGGTAGCAAGTATGAGATTGAAAAGGAAGGTCGAAGGTGAAAGTCCTAGAGTTGCAGAAAATGTGAGTAACCCTAGTTTCTGAAGTATCCACGGGTTACAGGTCGGTAGGGCATGGTTGTACACAAGCTGTAGTGGAGGAAATCGCATATATCTATGAGAAGGAGAGGAGCAAGTCACAGATCTATGAAAATGCTTGTGAAGGGTTGAGAAGTGATTCTTATACCAGGTTGGTTTACTCATTTTTTATCTAATACAATAGGGTGTCTACAGGATCAAAGGTATGCTTATGTGTTAGTTTTGAGGTTATTCTTATGTTGTTATGGTACATTCTTGAGGCATGTTATGGTAGTGATTGTGCATGGTACACCTTCGTGATGATATGATACATTGATTAGAATCAAATATTGATTATATTGGTATCTTTTTATTGTGAATATATGGTATATGGTTGAGGAACATCTCATGGTACATGATTGATGGTATGGTACACATTTGATGCATGATATGGTGCATTATTAATGCACAATTTGGTATAGGTTTTAGTGCATGGATGATGCACAATTTGGTATAGGTGTTGGTGCATAATTGATGCATGGTTGATACATGTTGATGTACATAGTTGATGTGCATAGTTGATGCATGGTTGGTACATGTTGATGTACAAGTTGATGTGCATAGTTGATGCATGGTTGGTACATGTTGATGTACATAGTTGATGTGCATAGTTGATGCATGGTTGGTACATGTTGATGTACATGGTTTGGTGATGTTTGAGTATCTGTTTGATAGGTGTTCATGGTGATCGAGGATCTAGTTTTGTATCAGTGAAAATGACAGGTTGGTGAAAATGACATGTTTGTGATAGTGATAGGTTGATATAATGACAATGATAGTGATAATGGCAGTGACATTGTCTGTAATTTTGGTAGTGACAATTTGGTCTACAATTATATTTCAGGGAGGTAGGACGGGGCAAGGAAAGGGGGTTGTAGGCTCCTTCCAGTTGGTGCTGGAGAACACAAGGAGTTGGATCTTCCTCCAGGTTGCAGCCTGAGAATCAGGGGGTCGTAGCCTCCTTCTAGATGGAGTCAGAGAATTCAATAATTTGTAGCTTCCTTTAGGTTGGAGCCTTTTTAAATAGGGGATCATAGACTCCTTCTAGTTGTAGCTGGAGAATTGGGAAGTTGGTGCTTCCAATGAATGCATTCTTAACAATATATAAGAAACAATTCCGTGGTTTTCTCCCATTTGGGTTTCCATGTAAATCTTGGTGTACTATGTATTTGATGCTGCTTATGTTTATATTCTCATGATATATTGAATACAATCATATGTGATACATTGATGATATACTGCTGATAAGATTGAGGTTTATATATTGTGGTTAAAAGTGGTAAAAGTGCTCATATTGATTCAACCCCCCTCTTAGTATTCCAACATGTAGCATGATGAAATATTTGAAAATACTACAAGGTGCCTTTATCTAGTGCGACGAACGACATAGTGGAGTGCGACAAGATGAAGCTGGTGTGGGCTACGTCGAAATGAGTGTAAGTTCAACAGTCAAGTGAGCGAGTCACTAGGGCACGATCATAGTTTGGTGGGGTGACTGGGTGAGCATACTGTAGAGAAAGTGTGACAGGATGAAGACTTGTGACTTGCATTTTGCACTCCCTTTCTATATGCACAGTGGGTGATTCGTAAACTAGAATGTGAATTGTTGCGTCAATTTGAGGAGATGCTTTGATAAGACTGGGTTTTGTTTATAGAGATGAGATGGATCTCATTTGTTGGAAGATTTGGTCACATAATCAATCCTTCATTAATCATTGAAAGGATCAACGATGATCCTTGAATATTTTCATAAAACAAGGAAGAGTTGGTCCATTTGATTTAGTCGAAGAATGTTCAGCTGTAACTGGACAATAAATATTTTTAATTTAGATAGAAGTATGTCCACATATAACTAACTGGACTTTGATGTGGTCAAGACATGTCCACAATATAACTGTTATGCATCCACATACTTAATTTAGATAGAAGTGTGTCCATATATAACAAATTGGAATTTGATATGGTCAAGATATGTCCACAATATAACTGTTATGCATTCACATACACTTAGTCAAACTCAGGAAAATATATTATAAATAGGGATATGCTCTGATCAAGTATGAAGTTGATGTGAAGAGAGATAAAAGTTTATGTATTTGTTCAAAGGAAATGAAATGGAGATATATCAGATCATTTTTGAATTGAAGAGAAAATTCTTGTGAAAGGTCTAGTTATGTAGGGAAATTTTCATTAGAAAAAACTAAATACAAGGAGGTAGGGTGGTGTAGGGGAGAGGGTTGGTGCCTGAGAGGATTGGTGTCCTCATCATTTGTAACAGGTTGATGCATGAGAGGATTGGTGTCATTATCATTTGTAATAGGTTGGTGCTTGAGAGGATTGGTGTCCTCATTATTTGCAACAAGTGGGTGCCTGTCGAGATGAAATATTGTAAATTGTAAGTTGGTGCTTGTAGAAGAACATAAGAAATATGTTCTATGGTTTTCTCTCGTATTGGGTTTCCACGTAAAAATTTTGGTGTATTATGTTTTCTGTGCTGTTTTGATTTCAATATGCATTGGTGATTAAGTAAGCACTTCAAAATAATATTAAATTAATGAAAGAAAAGAAAATTGAGAAAATTGATACAATACTGATTCAATCCCCCCTCGTAGTATTATTGTGAGTCTCAACACATTTCATCTAAATTATTTTTAACGAAAACAAAATCCTCTATCTTCTTGATTTCTCTTTGATTGTTCTAGCATTGAAGATAATACCATCATATTTGGCATGTGCATCCTCTAGATGGAGTTAAAATTCTTCAAGTATTTACTGTTGACCTTCTTGAATCTTGTTTTCTTTCTCCTTTTGAAGCTACAATGTAACCCCATCTATCAAATTCTTATGTCCTTCTTCAATTCTGGATTTCATTTCTAATTTTACCTCATCAGTATTTAGGTATTCCTCAACCTTCTTGCAAATTTCCTCTTCAAGTATTTCAGTGTATTCTTCATCCAAGATCCTTGTTTCTTCTTGATTTTGATAATTATTCTTTTATTCTTTCAATATTTTAACCTCATCCATCAATTTTTATTATGATTTCATAATCTACAAGTCTCTTTGTTGGTTTAACTCTTCCTCTATACTTTCTGCGTTATTGACCCAAGGTTCATGTCATTCGGGTTTCCAACAAAGCCTCTAAAACTATCGGCCCTCCTGGTAAACCAGAAGGCAACACAACACACACAATGTGCCACACAGTCTCACCTGAGATAAATTTAATGGATGGTTGTAAGACTCAGGTGTTTACAGCCCAAGATTGAGTATTAGATATGAGATCTGTATTCAAAGCCATTTACTATAACTTGTGATTGTAACCTACTGTTATTCACGAATGTGCATTACCTTCAACAACTTATTTCCTTAATAACGCAACCATATTTCATAGCAATATAATAACCCATTCATTCATTAAGAAAAATATTTAACTATTGAAAAGAGGATAAAGATATGCATGCATTCATCACATTACACATATATTACCATGGTTCACCCCCTCCTAGGCTACGTCCACAAAGATTTGTCTCTTGGCTCTTTTATTATGATAGTTCGACATCTACAATGCCGCGTGCTTACAATTCATCTCAGATGGGTAAGATCTATATGAGGCGAACTAGATCGCACTAGGACCCTCATCTTGCGATCTAATCCTCAAGATCTACCTTCTCTCCTTTCCTCTATCTCAACAACTTACAAAAATAGTTCATACCAACATTACATCTCACATTAACTCATACATATTTGTGATAGAACAATACAAAAGCCAACCCCTATGATACCTATGTATCCATATTTATACATTTCGGGCTCTTCAGTCGTTTACAATACATTACAAAAACCCTAACCCTACCAACGTTAGGTCTTCTTCTCATATGCGTGGGTTTTTCTTCCTTCTAGTTGTCGCTTCCCTTGTGCACGCTTTCTTGCATGCGCGCATCTGCATTTCCTTCTAGCTGTCGCTTCACTTTCTGTATGCTTTCTTTCCCCACGATCATCTTTCTTTCCACTTCGTCCTGCTGCCAACATGCCCCCAACACTAAAATGTGGCTCGTCCCAAGCCACCTAATCCTTCTAAGCTTCCTTGATCTCCTTTGTGATCATCTGGAACTTTTCCTTGAGCTCTGCTGCTTATGTCAGTGCCTGCGCGGTCTTGTCCTTGATTGTGTCCACTACCTGGACTGCAACTTCATTGCTGATCAATCCTGTACATTCTGCCTAGGTCTGTGCTATCTATGTCTTAACTTCCTCTGCCTGTGCTAGGACTTCTACTACATGTTCCTGCAATGGCTCCATTTGAGCCTGACGCTCCTATTTCTGCGTTTGCATAGTGATGAGTTATGCCTACAACTTCTTCATCTCCTGCATCCCTTTGAAGCGTTCTTGGATTGGTATTGTCTTCTACTTCTGCTTGAGATATTGGATCACTGCATTGATCCTTTCCTCTTTCTTGTACCATTGTTGGACCTACGGATCCTCCTCCAACATGGTCCAAAGATGCACTGTTTTATTGAATAAGTCAGCGACTGTGCTGACTTGTTGCTGTATCTCCTGCAACTGCACTGTTTCTTCCTGTTTCCTTTTCTCCTTCATTGCTGGTGGCATGGTTGGTATGAGATACTCTCAGAGATTCTTAATCTCCTTCTGGTATTGATCGATTGCCTGTGCAATTTGATCAATCTATTCCTGTACTGCAATTTCATTCCCCTGTGTGGTGTTTGGAAGCTTCTCAAAAATTCCTCCTACTCTTTGTTCCAGTTCGTTCCTGCGTTCTCTTTCCTCCTGAGTTTCGAACTTGTCTTGCTCACAGAATTTTTCCAGTGCCTCCCACTTATTTGTTGCTCATTGTAATTCGACTAAGTCTTTGTGTGCATGATACTGTACCTCGTGGTTGTTTCTAACCTGCAACTTGTGTAGTGCCCTGGATGTCATCCGCGTCAAGACCAATTGGATGTGGCTTAAATCCTTCAAGGGTGTCTACCACACGATTTCGTCCATGCGCAACATACTAGGTGTGATGTAGAACGTTTCGTTTGCATGCGGTAATGAGTGGAATGGATCTCGTTCTTCTACCTCCACTCTTTCCTCGGCCTATGGTGTTGATGGCTCTATTCCCCTGCTGCTGCTTTCTATCTGTACTTCCTCAAACTTCTTAAGGAACTACAACATTTCTACCAAATCTTTTTGAAGTTTGTCCCTGTGATGCACTGCATGGTTGAAGTCCTCAGATAGGAAATCCTGGACCATTCAGGCTATCATCTCCGTGTCATCGTCTGTAATCATATATTTTGGAGGCATTCTTTGTGCCTTCATTTTCTTGCATGATCCTCCGGTTTGCGTTACTGGTCTCTTGCATCCCCTGTTTCCCGGGAATTGGGACTTGCTATGGTCTCTTACGCAGCCTCAACCTGCTTCTGCTTCTCTTTGGTCAGCTGTGTATTCCCCTTTTCCCCCTTTTGGGTTCCCATTTTATTTGGCCCTTCGTTTGCCTATGTTGGCTTGACTTGGCCTGTTCTTGGTTTCTTGGGCACTTGGATTTCTGGAGGCTGTGTTTCTCCCTGCTCCGCCTCTTCCTCTACTATTCTTTTTGGCACTTCTTGGGTAATGGATGGGATCTTCCATTCATCGGGCCATTTGACGATGACCATGTCAATGTCACCCTCTATGATGCAGTAGCGCATCTGTAGTGACATTTTCTCCGGATCATTCTTTGCCTAGATCCACATTGTTTGTCGCGTGGCTTGGAATTTGGTGATGTCGGCATATTGCGCAACAACTTCTGGTGTAATTCTCCACATCTTGGATATGGATTCCTATAGGTCGCGTAGGTACCCCTCAAAGATGGATCCGTTCATCCTCTTGTTCCTCACATCTAGCGTGGCTCTGAGAAACAAATACCTTGCTCCCTATGGCTTTGGTCTGGTACAAAAAAATACATACCTTGGCTCTTGCCATCCCATGAAGGCTATTAAGAAAATCAACCATGAGTAGTGGAACTCTGTGCCTAGGTTTTGCGCATCCTTGCAGTCCTCTAGGAATAATTTCAATAAGTATGGTTCCCAGCTCATTGAGGTGCCTTCTACGCACTGGGCTGCAACTGCAACAACTCTAGGTGGGACTTCCTCCCTGCGACATTTTCTTAGCAGCTTACATGCTAAGATTTTCATGCCCAATTACGTGGCTGCATTATCGATTCGTTTGATTATGATGCCTCTTGTACCCTTGGCGGTGCCATACTTCTTCTTCATCTCTTCCGCTAGCATTTTCTCCTTGGTTCTGTCATCCAAAAACGACGTAGGATCCATACCCCAGATTGTTAATCTTGTTATTTGCGCAATAAGCTCAACGATTACGGGGACGAGCTTGTCCAACCATATATCCCCTCCATGTGTGACTGCTAACAACTGTTTGACGCATGCTCTTACGTATTGGCCTCTGCTAGAATGTGGTAGGTCCAACAAACCTAGAATTCCTGTTTTCTCTATCCCAGTTGCCCACTGGTATGGATGGTTGATTGATTCTCCAACTCGAGTTGTACCTGTGGTCCGTATAAAGACCCTTTGTGAAAGTTTTGACAACTTGGCTTCATCTACTACATCGTGGTATGAATATTTAAGCTTCCCGACATGGCCAGTTAGATTTGGTCCTACCTATACCCCAGCTGGTATGCGCGGTAGAACAATTTCTGTTGTAGGTTTCTTGCGAGGTGACCTTGGTATCTGTATTTTGTCTTTTTGCTGCAGTGGTGGCTGGCTCAAAGTTCTAGTGGCTTCTGGTTGCTCCTCCGTAACCCATTCGGGCCAAGCTGAGACATATTCACCTGTCTCCCCTGCTGGGTGTTCTGAGATGGTTTTTTGAGACTCATCTGGCTCCATTGCTTCTTCCGAATTCGGTGCCATTCCATTAACTTCCGGGGTTGTTTCGGTGCTCTCTGGTTGCACCTCCTTTAGGGTTTCTACTTCCTAGATCCAAGGCTCATGCGCCGCTGCTGGCGTATCTACCTTCATGGCCTTTGCTTTTGGTTGTTGAGTTTCTTCCAGTATCAGTGTGGGATTCACCAGTATCTTCTTTGGGGATGGGATTTCGTCAACATTGACGATCTCCGACTGCTGCTGTTCATCCTCTTCCAACGGTCCTCATGACTTGGTTTCAACCCTAGTTGGTCTGGCACTCTGGCTTGCTTCTGTTGGCTTCGGTGGTGCCATAACAGTGACTGTTGAATGCTTGCTGGGTTTGAATAAATTATGTGATCTTTTTAGCCTCGCTCTGTGCGTTCTAGTTGCTATTGCTCTCTGTTTGTTCTCCTTTTGCGAATAGACTAGTTGCTCCCGTGCTCACGTGTTGTATTGGCTTCCCATGAGGCTTGTCGAGGATGCTTCCTCCATTATGGGTTTAATACACCATAATTGTAGGTTCAATGCATCTCTGGCAGTTTTGTACTTGCCATTACTTATGCTTTGTTGACTCCAGTTGGCATGATTAATGTGGTGTCCCATCGATCCTTTCTATTGTTCAATTTTGCCTAGTGCTGTCTTGTCGTATTGCTTTTGTCGACTTTCCTTTTCCCACTTGTTTCCCTTTTGATGTGACCATTATCCTCTACCGAATTTGCGTTTTTAAACTCGTTTGGCCTTTCTACCTCTGGCGCACTACACTCGCTTTGGTTTTGTTTCCTTTTTGTCCTTTTTTGATTTTTTTTTTTTTTTTACTGCGCGGTGGATGGTCGACTGTCCTTGTGCAACTTCAGTCGGCTCCCATTGATCATTCCTCTGAGTACCATGCCTACTAAATCTTTTAACTGTACAACTCCTCCATCTATGACAGATTTTACCTCGTACAGTCCTAACCAATGCATTTTGAGTTTTCCCGGGTGATGAAATGATTTACTATCATACATCAATACTAGATCTCCTTCTTTGAACGTTTTGTTCTTGATGTGTCTATCGTGCCAAGATTTGTCTCTGGCCTTCTAAACTTGTTGGTGGAATCCTGCTAAGATTCAGTCTTCCTCCATGTTCAATAACTGATTCAGTCTCTCCTGTACTGCGCCTCGTTCTGTCATTTGTGTGATGGTTGCTACATGCAAGCTTGGTACTAAGAATTCTAATGGCACCACTGCTTCTTGGCCATAAACCAGTTTAAATGGTGTGTGCCCTATTAAATTTTTGCATGTAGTCCTGTATGCCCATAATACTGCTGGTACTTTGAGGTCTCAGTTGTCTCTGTTGACGTTACAGATCTTTGTCAGTGCATTCTCCAGAATTTTGTTGAAGGCTTCCACTGTGCCATTTGCCTGTGGATGATACAGTGTGCTCTTCTGATGATGGAATTCAAATGGTTCGGTCATAGTGCCGATGGTACTATTTATGAAGTGTGTGCCTTGGTCGCTCATCAAAACTCTTGGGCACCCAAATCTAGTGATTACTTGTTCAAACAAAAAGTGTGTTGCTGTTTCTGTGATGCAATCTTTTACTGGTGTGGCTTCCGCCCATCTTGTTAAGTATTCCATCGGAGTGATAATGTGACTAGCCCATGTTATTTTTGCGGGTGGGTTGATTGGTCCCACCAAGTCTATTTCCCACTTGTCAAATGCCTGTAATGTTACTTGTGGTCGTAATGGCATCTCGTCCCTTATGTTGGGTTTGCCTACCCTTTGTCAGACATCTCATTGTTGACAGTACTCCTTCGAGTCTCTGTGAATTGTTGGCCACCATAGTCTTGCGTGCAATACCTTTCGCACATTAGCTTTCCCTGCATAATGCCCTCCTGCTATTCCCACGTGGGCTTCTGCTAAAATTCTTGGTCTTTCACGATCTAACATGTATCTTCGCAAGATGCTATCTGCTCCCATTTTATATAAATGTCCTGTAATCAGTTGATAGTCAACAACACAGACTACCAGGTTCTTCTTCTGCGTAGTGATATATTCTTGCAGTGCAGTACCTGTACTCAAGTACTGAATGATATCTGCGAAGTATTCATCAACAATCTGTACTGAGAATAATTGTGCATCCAAAAAATTGTCTTCTAAGTTCGTAGGTTCTTCTCCATTTGTGACCCTTGATAGGTGGTCAGGTCCTGCGTTCAATTTGCTTGGATTGACTATTACTTCAAAGTCAAATTCTTTGAATAGTATTAACCATCGACAGATTCTCCCCCCTAACACTGGCTTGTTGACTAGATATTTCAGGGCTGAGTGATCTGTGAACATATTAAAGTGTTTTCCCAATAAGTAATTCCTGAACTTCTGTAGTGCATAGACCATGGCTAGGCCTTCTCTTTTTGTAGTGTTATAGTTCTATTTTGAGTTTGATATCTTTCTACTTGCAAATGCTATCGGGTGATCCAAGTATCCCGCTCTTGGATGCGCCAAGATAGCTCCAAGTGATATCCTTGATGCATCTACATGCACGTGGAATGTCTTCTCCTAGTCTGAAAATACTAATATCGACGCGGTAACCATATTTTCCTTCAAGGTATCCAGACCGTATTGACACTCGTCATTCCACTGAAACTTCATATCCTTCCTTAACAACTTTTCTATTAGTGCAATGATCTGCACATATCCTTTGATGAATTTCCTGTAGTATCCTATGTGTCCTAAGGTTGCTCTTAGCTGACAACTTGTTTTTGGTGCTGGCAAGTTAACAATGACTGTGATCTTTGCCAAATCTACTAATAAACCTTGTTTTCATACTATATGGCCTAACAGTATCCCAAATGGTGTTCCAAATATGCATTTATTTATATTCAGTGATATCTGACACTGTCTACATCTTTATAACATCATTCGTACAACTTCCACATGGTTTTTCAACAGACTATAGACTGTCCAATCATCCAGGTATACTTCAAGAAATTGATGGATGTATTCTTTAAATGCTGCGATGATCACTCTGGAGAATATTGCTGGTGCATTCTTTAGTCCAAATGGCATGACTGTGTACTGATAAGATCCCCATTCTGTCGCAAACATGGTCTTGTATCTTTCCTCCTGTGCTATCTTAATCTGATGGTAGCTTGAGAATCCATCAATGAATGAGTAAGCTTCATGTCCTCCCCCATTCTCTAATACTTCATTTGTGAACGGTGTAGGGAATGGATCGTGTAAGCATGCATCATTCAACTTCCTTAAGTCGACACATATCCTGATACCTCCTTGTTTCTGGTCCTGTACTACCATTGGGCTTATCCATTCTGACTCCTCAACCAGTTCTATGATGTTGACTTCGAGCATCTTGTTGATATCAACTTTGAATTTCTATTTATATATTGGGTTCATTCTATAGGGTCGCTGTCTAATAGGTCTCACTTCCTATATGAGTGGTATCTTCATTTCTCCTATGTCTCTGGCTATACCCTTCATCTCTGTAAATGTTGTGGGAAATAGGTCGTTGTATTCGCGCAACAACTCTATGATGCTTTCTACTATTTGCTCATCCCAGTAATCTCCAATGTTGGCCATTTTGGGCAACTCAACTATCTTGATGTTGACCTTCTTTACTTTGATTGACATGACAAATACTTTTTATTCCATGGGTGGTCCTTCCACATCTCTTTCACCTTCTGATTCTTCGATCTGAATATCGAGCAGATCATCTTCATCCGGTGCTTCCTCTTGTACATGGTAACATGACAACATGTCCTTAACTGTTTGTTTGTTCTGCTATTATTCTTCTTTGATTAGTTCTATCTCTGGTTCTTTGATGAATATTACTCCTCTCATCTATTTAAGGGCTGCATCTATGTTGGGGTTCTCATGTTCGAATGAGGAAGTGATTGAAAAATTCTGTTGCAATATCATCCAGGTCGCAGTTCCTTTGCGCAACTCCTGGTCTGTATACCAGTTCACTGGTATGCCCTCTAGAGTGTGTATGAATTAATGAGGCCATTCCTCTCAGGGTATCATTTTCCACAACGTTCTGCACTTCTCCAAGTGTTTCGCTGGTGTCCCTTGTCCTTCATACCTCTGTTGTTTGCTGTTTTTCTGTTCTGCGCCAAACCTTATGCGTAGTAATTTCTTACAATGGTACCAATATGTGATTTTCTATTTGTGGGCGCCCCACCATCTTGTGGGTGTGGCCTTGAGTGCTAAGTCAAGTGCTAATAGTCTCTGGTTTTCTAACACTGTGTCTTCATACCATGCCAAGAATGTTTCCAAATCGTTTAGTTCATGGAAACTGGGTGGTTCTTTGATTTCTATGCCTACCCATCTTACTGCGCGGTCTATTCTTGCACATCTTCGCGTGGATACTTTGTGTAGCCTCTGCTTCCAGTTCTCTAAACCAGTGAATGAGTTAGTTGCACATGAATTAATGTTCCACCAACTGAGTACCCCATCTACAGTTGGGTTTACGTAATCATCATCGCGCGTAGTTGTTCTGTACAACTGGCTGATTTACTCAAAGTCTAGGCAAGTAGGTTCTACAAACCTCTCCCCTTCTGATGGGTCTAATGGTGTGATGACCCTATATTCTCCAGACTCAAATGTCATTTTCTTGGTTTTCAAATTGATTATGGCCTGGTTGTCAAACGCCCAATCCATACCAAGCAATGCTGGATACGGTGTTGTGCCGTCCACTATTTCAATGACTTCAAAGTCTACTTTAGTGCGCACTCCATCAAGATCTACTATCACACCTTTCAGTCTATCGATTGGTAGGACTCTATGCTAGTTTGCTAGTTTTAATTGAACAGGTGAGTATCCTAATGTTGGCTCTCCCATGCATTCCCATGTCTTCTTTGGTAATACATTCACATCCGATCCTAGATCCAGTATTATGTCTCCCATATTGAAGTCCCCAATGTTATCATTTAGTCTAAATTCCCTACTTGCTCTTCTTCTTGTGTGCAGCTGATTAACTGTTTTTGGTTCTAGATTTTCTTCCGTCTTGCTGCTACATTTTTCTAGTATGTTTTGCAATATTTTCACAGATGAGGGATCACTTAATACTTTTATACATGATTGCAAAAAGCCTTTGATTGTACTTGTCCCATGGGTTGCATTCCGTTGGTATGATCCAATGATGGAGGCATCTCGTATTCTGGTGCTTCCTTGTTTTGCTGTGCAGTTGAAGTCAACGCCATGTCTTCCTTCTGAAATTCTTGTTCGTCTTGCTTGAATATCTCCTTCTCCTTCTGCATGTCGAACTGCTTTTTTGGTTCAGTATTCTTCTTCACCCACTGATTTTGTTCTGGTTCCTATCGAACTGCATCAGTTCCTGTTTTAGCTCCTCCACGAGTGACTATGTTGATGTTCTATCCTTCATCCCTTGCTTCGAATGAGATCCACTGAACATTCTAGTTGTTTTGGTTCCTCTTTTTCGTGAATCTTTACTAGTAATTTCAGACATTCCTCTGTATTGTGGTTTGATGCACGACAATACATACAAGTTGCTGGTGGTAGTGGACATTCCCTTGCATAATGCCCTGGTTGTTGACATTTGTGACATGTGGTGGGTCCTCTACCTTATACAAAACCTCCTTTGACTCATCCTCCTCTTCTGTAGCCTGCTCGATCGCCTCTCGGCGCGTTATACTGTGGCGCCTGATTATACTATGCAGTATTGTACTGAGGCTGTGTCGGGTTGTACTGCGGCTGTGTGTTATTGTACGGTTGATGCAAAATATTATACTGTTGCTGCGCAGTGTTTTATGGAGCTAGGACTGGATTGAACTGTGGCACTGTTTCCCAAGTCATCATTTTAGCCTATACTCTATATGCATTTGATGTGCTCTCTCGCATCAGCTCCATAGTTCTGCAATCTTTATCATCGTGGCCCAATGAATTGCAAAAGGTGCAATATGAACTCTTTGGGACTGTCTGGTATTTCTGCATCATCGTGCAGTGATAAGGGTTGTGACCTAGTTTATTTTACATTTTGCACCATAGTCCTCCCGGTGGTAGCGGATTTGGAATATCTGCTGCCATATACTAGTTTGCATGAACATTGGGCATTCGTTCTTGTGGTGTCCTTCCGTCTTGCATGTGGTACACCAAACAACTTCTCGTTTGTCCTTGTTCTTATTCTGGTTTAGCTGAAATGTTAGATTCTTCAAATCCTCCTTTAATTCCTCGATAATCGGGTCTATCTGCTGGCACTGGTTCTCTTCCAGTTGCAAGGTTGCATGCAAATCCTTTTCCTATGTCTGAAATTTCTGTTTTCGTAAAGGGTATTTTAAGTGTGGGAGTAGTGAGTTGACAAATAGGTGCCGATGCTACATATCGATCATGAGATATTTTAACTTTCCCTTCAATCGCTTAAATCTATGATCAATCTCCCATACCGACTCTCCTGGTTTTTGTCTTATTTCAATCATCTCGTTCATGTACTGATCCTCTGAGCTTGGCTTCTGTAACTCATTTATTAATAACTTCTTAATGTTGGCCAATGTCCTTGTCGTCCCCGGGGCACTGTTTGTGTCTAGACTCATGTACAAGTCTAGTTCACGGTCTCTTAGCGTAATAGCTAGCTGGGCGAGTTTGGTATCTTCATCAGTGATTTGTTTTGATTCCCAGATCTTTGCACAAATGAACAAGTGCTTTTCAGGGTCTTCTGCTGCTTCTCCCCGAAATTCTGGTAACTTGATGGTGGGATCGTGTCCTGCCATTTTGAATACTGAACTACTACTTCCTCTGCACGGTGTAGATACTTGACTAATATTGCGTGGAATGGCTCCTCTAGTTGTGGCTCCTTATCTAGATGTACTTCCTGTTGTCGGACTTCCTTCAAAGTTCGATCATCTAAATGGTGGTGTTCTCTTTGGTGTATTAGTCACACATGGGTTTATGGGTTCCACACTGACATTAATATGGATAGGATGGCTTCCTTCTCCTCCCACTCTTGGAACTCTCGTCTTCCTCTCATATGTTGTGTGCATGATTTCCTCAATTTGCTCCACAGCCTGGAGATCCTCTACTTCTTCTTCATCACTTGCCAAGCCTTCCCTTGCGGCTACGACTCTCTTCTTTGTATTCATCTTGTATTGGTAGGGTACTCCGCTACGCGTCCTTCCCTTTGACGCCAAGATCCACTTGATCTGGTCGTCGTCCATCATGATCGGGTCCAAAGGTTCCTCCTTCTTGCCTTTATCCTTACCTCCTTCCATTTCTCCTCTCCCCGTCAATGCTTCCCCCCTTCCCCCATGCATGCAGGGAAGTTTAACTGTCTGATTCCATTGCCATTACACCTTTTCTATATAGTAGTATCTTAATAGAATTATACAGTGATCGAATGTACCTTCCTCGAGGTCCGCATAGAAATTCATGCTCCACTGCACTGTATGACTTCGCTGTGTCAACTGCAAACTCTGTTATGAAGCTTGCCATAATACTGTCAAGCCAAAAGTCTACTGCGCGGGTGAATTTGTTGATCACCTGTTGTAACTGCTCAATTTGTATTGGGGTCCAGTCTAACTGTCGAATCCGCTTCATCGTGTGGTTATCCTTCAACCTTAGTATCCATTCTTGCAATAGATGTGGAAAATCACAGAAAAAGACTTCGTGTAAATCCGTAAACACGTATTTGTCCAGATGTTTGCGAGGTCTTATTCTAGGGTTTCTATTGTCTTTCTGTGCAAACTCTAGTTCTTTGGTTCTCAACTAGCTTTCAATTTCTGCTTTCGTAGGGTTCCACAGTCTCAACATTCCCTTCTAATGGCTCATTGCTCTCTTATTTTCTTTGTTCTTTTCTCACTCAATCTATCTTATCTACTCAATCCGCCTATGTTCCTACCAATGACAGCATAATCATTTGTTGGTTTAAATATTCATCTATACTGTCTGCGTTATTGACCTAGGGTTCATGTCATTTGGGTTTCCAACAAAGCCTCTAAAACTATCAGCCCTCCTGGTAAACCAGAAGGCAACACAATATAGAGAATATGCTACGTAGTCTCACCCGAGATAGCTTTAATGGGTGGCTGTAAGACTCATGTGTTTACAACCCATGATTGAGTATGAGATATGATATTTGTAGTCAAAGCCATTTACTATAACTTGTGATTGTAACCTACTGTTATTCGCGACTGTGCATTAACTTCAACAACTTTTTTCCTTAATAGCGCAACCATATTTCATATCAATATAATAACCTATTCATTCATTAAGCACAATATTTAACTACTGAAAAGAGGATAAATATATGCATGCATTCATCACATTACACATATATTACCGTGGTTCACCCCCTCCTGGGCTATGTCCACAAAGATTTGGCTCTTGGATCTTTTATTATGATAGTTTGTCATCTACAACGCCACACACTTACAATTCCTCTCAGTTGGGTAAGATCTATGAGGCGAACTAGATCGCACCAGGCCCCTCAGCCTGTGATCTAATCCTAAAGATCTACATTCTCTCAAAATCAAATCAAAATCAAGTTTATTCATGATTACAAAAGGTGAGAAAATTCACTAATTCTTAATAGAAATGTGAGCATTAAATTGAAAACTGGAAAAGAACCATTGAACGGTTGGTCCCCAGTATGGTCGTAAAAAATATGGTTGGTTCCAAAACAAGAATATTTCAATACCAACTTCTCAACCTTCCATAAGGCTAGGTGAGAAGAGACATGAATATTACCCTATGTTTAAATCCCCATAAAGAAATCACATTAGACTCTAAATATAAAGAGTCTAAGCATGGATCTCTTATATATGACTTTGAAATTACATAATTTTAATTTTGTGTGTTTTGCAACTTTATAATTTTATATGCTTTTGCTTATGTATGAAATATAAAATTAGGTAAAAGTTAGGGAAAATTTAATAATACATGTGCTAAAGTAAAATAATTTAAAAAAAAGTAAAGTAAAATAAAAGAGGTAGTGTTTAAAAGAATTAGTCTAAATTAATGAACATGTTGAAATGAATTTTTTAATTTTTTTTTTTATATTGCCATTAACAAAATAAAATGTTAAACGAAATGAAAAGAAAGAAAATATGATGGATTTTTTTTTTTTTATAAATATTATAAATAGTTTTTTTTTGTAAATAAAAAATATATATTATCTTAGATAGTCTTCATAGTGATACACATGTCAAAGTTTACCACCTGTTCTGCTATACAAATGGAAACCAGAACAGGTGGTCTGCAAAATAGAAAAACATGTTTTTTTCACAGTACCAAAAAAAAACTAGTCCTAAGTCTAATTGTAATTGTGGCTTCTCTGGACCTGATAACATAACAACAAGAAAAATAGACAGTAGGCGAACCCATGCGACCTTCATTGCTGGGAGAAAAAGTGAATGATTGGCAACATGTCAGGTAATGTCACTTGGATGGATCGCTTGAAAAGGAGTCGAATAAGATGTCCAGGCGATGGTTGAGGGTTTCCTGGTGATGGAGCTAGTTGGCCATGTCCCGTCGTATTTCGAAGATTATCTACATATGATATTCTAAGAACTTGAGGGGACTGGGATATTTTGGCGCTGGGGCTGCAACGTCTAGAGGATCGTGAGCATCTAGTGCTATCGGTACTATTGCTTCCTCCAACCAATCTGGAGGAATATCTTCCTTGACAAAACAACCACCCAATTATGTCCCAGTATGGATGTTTGGATGCTCGTTAACCTTTGGAGCAGTCGACATTGTTGTTTCCTCCAGCGAATCTGGAGGAATCTCTTCCTCAACCATATAGCCACCCAAATATGTCATAGGATGGATGTTTGGAGGCTTGTTAAATTTTTTTGCAAGCGACATAGTGGATTTCTCTAGTCATTCCGGATGAATCTCTTCCTCAATCGACAACCACTCAAATCTAGCACAGTTTCGACGTTATGAGGCAGTTGTTCCAAATTGCAAAGGGGGTTCTGAGGGCCGGAGGCAGTGCAAAAGGGTTCATTAGTCCAATTCTGATTAGACTGGGGATGGGCAACATGGTTGATGAGGGGGATGGGGGGAAGAGAGAGGGATGAACATGGGCCATGTCAATGGTTCTAGGCCACAAAACTGTAATAGGTCGGCCCGCGCTTGGGCTTGCCTCGATCTCGTGGCATTGGAGAGACATAGACAAAAACAATAACTCAATACTAGATGGGAGAAATACTTGGCGAGGAATGAGAATATGAGTGTGAATCCATAATGAAATAACCATTTCTATGCCTTTTATCCATAAAACTAGCGGAAGTGACAGGGAAAGGATCCATAAATACTGAAGTGATGGTGCTGAGATGCCTCGTACCTACTCTGGTAAGCCTCAGTCGATGTTGTATGTGCACCATTAAAGCCTCTCTCATGTGCATGCACACTACCCCCCTTCCAGAGTGAATACTAGGCATGATGAGTTGATGGGGAGAACGCCGAACACATGTGTGTCATGTGTCACCTCATCTGGGGAAATATTACAATTAGTTAACCAAAAGTTAAGCTAATGAAATAAATAAAGCAAGTACATTGAAATTATTAAAAGAAAAGAAATGTATTAACATTGTTTTGGTATTCTTGCATTTTTTAATATTGTTGAAATAAAATAAAAGAAATGAACCAAAAAAAAAAAAAAAATTAATTCCAGAGCCAAAAAGTTGATCTTTATTAAAAATATGTATCCCCATACAATCTCATAGATTTTTTGATACTTTCGAATCCGTGCGAGGATTTAGATCAACGTTTTCTCTAACTATTCTAGATGGTATTTTCTATCATAAATAAAATATCCAAATGCAGAAAGAAGAAGGAGGCTAAGTTGGACATTGAATTTATCAAAGGCAGTGACATACAAGGCTTTTATCTGCAAACCAAAAATCTGATTAGTACTAAAATATTTCAAACTTTTAATACAACAAACTTAGCAAAGCCTGGCTTCGCTACTTCTACCACTTTGAAACATGCTCCTGCTATAAAATACTCTTGGTTGAAAATGAATGGATGATGAATGATAAAAAAATGAATCTCACTCAACTCTTTGCATACCTCTCTTAATTTTTTTCCTTTATAAGCTGGTTGTTTGCTGCTTATTTTATATTGTTTGATGAGTAGTTCTGGTAGTTAGAGTCGTTTAAGTTAATGGGATGAAGCGAATCTCTTAGGATTTTCTTCAAAATAATATAAAATTCATTTGAAAAAACCCATTATTCCACATGTCATTTTTTTGTTGTGTTTTGTAGGAATCATGAATCAATTTCTTCATGAACCTAATTCATTTCTATTTAGTGAAATTATCAATAAAAGATACTTTCTTTACCTTCAAAGCACGAAGTATGGACCTCCTATGATCAAGATTGTTCCCACTTTCATTTCCCGTATCAATATTATCATGAAAAATAAGACATTTGAAGAGTGCTATAGTAATCAACGGGTCGAAAATTGCTGCGAATATGGGACGCTTATCTGGTACGCACTATTTTTAAATCTAAGCATAAAGTTCTCTAAAGAATAGCAAGAAATATAGTGTAGTTTCTCTCTCTAGATAGTTTTTCGTTGATGAGCCCAGTTTGACTATATTTTCTTTGGTGCGATCCCGTTTTTGGAATTACGAACTTTGTTATCTTCATGAATTTTTATATTATGTGCAAGATTAAAATCATGGACAAACATGCCATACAAAAGAACATGCCAAAAGTTCTAAAGATGCATATATTCATCCTCGCTTGATATTTCTTCCAATAGTGAATTATGCAGAGGGAATTCTTCATGCCATATATTCATCCTCATGATATTTCTTCCAATAGTGAATACGATCTCTGGATCCTCCATTAGTCTCCACAGGGAGCTTGCAGGCCATCAAGAGTATCATGAGGGATGTTGCATTGATGGGGAATAATCTGCAAGGAAACCATATTCTCCTATGCAAAAGACCATCAATGGTGTTCATAAAGTCTCCATGTTGATCATCGTTGACATCCATAGCACAATATATAATAACCCCATGAGTTGCACTATGACCAATATCATAATTATCTCCACTAAAAAAATCCATACTCATGCATATAGTCCATTTCTTTGTCTTTCATGTTTTCTTCTCGATGAGCGAGCATAAGTTTGATAGTAAAGATGAATAATTAGGAATAAATTCTAGGCACACCCACAAGTAGAAGACTTTTCAAATATGAAGCAAGCATATGTCATAAGTCATTTTAAGCATGAAATTTGGCTTGCTAAGAGAATAGTGGTAGGGAATGCTTTATATGAAGTAGTCTGATCAGAAAAGATAAAGTCAAGGTCAATTTTTATTTTGGGTAATAAATTTACCATGTGGAATAGAATATGGAAAACATAATAAGATGTAATAATATATATTTTGTTTTGAAGATTTGACATGGCATGGAATAACCTCAAAATCATAATCCAAAAGGAATAACATTTATGAGGTAATGTCATAGTTAGAAATGAGAGGCATGAAATATATCTAGGGTGAAAATAAGTGAATCATGAGGAAAAACTATGATAGTGTGAGGAGTGGGAAAAATGTTTAAAATATGTAGTGGCAACTTAGCGAAAGTGTTGCATCCAGTCGAGTCAAAATTCCCCCAAAAATTGTACAGGGTTCCAATCTAAACTCTTCCCATTAAGACCATCACTCCCTTGACCATTTTGCACAAATCCATCTGAAATAAAGCGTGCACACCTGTATGGCTCATTTTGCTGACACATATTATATTTCTTGCTAGACTTGGAATATGTAGCACACTTGGAAGGGTTCTAATACTCCCATATTCTAGCATAATTCAAAATCTTCCTCATCCAACAATTCTGGTTGTTGAGTCATCCCCCAAGAATACATATCATCCTTCATATCTCTCATACTCACAGAACGAATCCCTGTGAGGTGTCATATGAAAATATGCACCTGAGTCAATTAACCAAACATCATACTTTGATTCTGTACTGGTCGACATCATATACACATCTCCTCCTTTGTTTGGAGAAGTATTTTCTTCATTTGAGTGATTTCTCCTCCTCAATGATTTTAATATCCACTGACAATAACCGACTTATCATAGTATCGAATGCATTCAAGTGCTTTGTTATTGAGCTACCATCTCTTATCCTTATAATATAAAATTTCTTCTAAAGAAATGACTTGTTTACTAGTTATTTTGATTGGTACAAGCTTCCAAACTTGTCCCACATTTTTTTTGCAGTGTCTTCATTTGAGACATTCAACAATACTGAATTTGCAAGACAAGGTTGGGTTGAGATCCTTGCCATTATTTTGAGTTTTTCCCATTATTCATTTGATATACTTGTTAGAATTGTTCCAAGACTCACAACTACCCACTATTCTCGATCTACAAGGAGATATTCCATTTTAAGCTTCCACAACTCAAAATTCTGACCATCAATTTTTTTTAACTCTATTCTCAAACTGCTTTCCATTCTTTTAAGAACAAATTAAATATCATCACCTTGTTACTCCTACTAGACCTAGGTTTAGCTTATATCCAAGATATACTTAACCTTTCTTTGATATGATATACGAAGAAACACAAAAATATCTGATACCACTCACACTAAACCAACAAGGAAAGAGTAGACACAATTAAATAGAAAATAATCAATGAAAATTGTTAGGATGTTTAGAAATTTCGGATTTAGTTAAGATAAACTTGGTCTAATGTGTCGTTAGATTAAAGTGTGTTTCTTTAGTATGCATTCATATGCATTTGTAATTATATAAATTGTCAGTCATTCTATGTTCTAGACATGGAGTGATCTGATGACTTATAATCTCCTTGATCTTAAAAACTACATTGATCCATGGATTAACACTCGATTAGTCCATGATATCTATTTAAAGACAATGGAGGGTCATTTTCTGATGATTGATTGTGAGAAACTCTCTTGTAATATTTTTATTTTTCATTAATAAATTTCATCAAGTGGCCACATTGGCTGGGGCCGTGGATGTTTCCCCATTTGGGTTTTACCACGTAAAAACATCAGTGTGTTGATATTTTATCTGGTTATGTGAGTGGTTACTGAAGGTGTTAATTCTTTGTTAGAATTCCACGTGTTGTTGAACATGGTATTAGAGCCCATGTGAAGACATGCTCCCATTGTAGATCAAGATCTTGAAGCTGTGTTGTCACATCTCTAATTTCTTCTATTTCCATACATTTTTGGGACAAGAGGACTATTCCGTTTCATCTTGATCACTCATTTCAATTAGAAACATTTTTTGTTTCACTAAAAAAGGTTTCATTTTCCCCAATATATGACCATTTTAGTTAGATCTGGAGGTATAAATCTTGAATACACCCTTTAAATTTTTTTTTACAGAGATAATATTTCAGTTTTCTATTTTTATTTCTGGGTTGCTAGTCCTTCTGGTATGCATATTCTCTTTTCCCTATGCTCTATGCGATCTCAAAAAATAAAAAATACAACAAAAAGTGTTTTCCTATCTACGTATGCTCTTTCCTTGTGCTCTATGCGATCTCAGAAAATAAGAAATAAAGATAAAACTTGTGGTAAGCTAACCGAGATCTAACCCCTTATTGTTTTCGAGAATATTTTTTTTTTGTGTGTGTGAACACCTGAAAATAAGTTCTTTTTAAAGCATGCATCTTTATGTGGAGCTCCAACAACAACAACAACAACAACAACAACTAGGTAGCATGTTTGTTATCATCCCCACCTAGGTTCAATTCCCATAAAGTGAACATTTTGTCCCGTTGTGATAAGTATATAAGGGTAGATGCCCCTTGGGATAGTGGTTTCACCTCCATGGGATTTGGGACATCTCGACCCTTGCCAAGATACAAGTTTCCTACCAGGCACTAGCTTGCAGGCTGTTGGCACTATCTTAGGGGTTATAGTGGCAACCAACCAGATTTGAAGCTAGGACTTGCCTAGGTAAGCCTAGTCAGTTACCGATCCCTCTAGATATAAAACAACAACAACAACAATAATTTAAAAAAATGACGACGACCACAACAACAACAACAAAACTCCCCATATTTCATCTTGTTGAGGGGTCTAAATTCCATTTGACTCAATAGTAGGAATCACGCCCATATATGAGGCCCAATTAGACTCTTCTCTATTTGAGGTAGCATGATTCTCTGGATTGGTGATTCGTTTCGATGGGATTTAATTGTTTTTTTGGAAAGTTTCCTTTCTAACTGCGTGTCTCTTTTTTAAGTTTGATTATTTAATATTCAAACATGCAAGAAGTGTAAATGACTTAAAATTGGATTCTGAAGAATATCGAGCATATGATAGCCTTGAACCAATGATGTGTAAACAATACCCTGTATTAATCAATATTAGCAATAATACTACTATTAATCAAGTGAAAGGTATTTCCCACGAAAATAAGTAAATAAGATGAATGAACCCACACATGAAGCGAATAAACTAGAAATAATTCAGTATATTGTTCACATGTAATACATTAAAACACCATCGAATTTAAACCAACATTCATTTAGAAATTATAATCATTTAATTTAACTCAAATTGATCATGATCTTACTAAAGGGCTTGTAGCTGATAACAAAATCTAGAAGAATCCACAAATCGAGTTCCCATGCAAAAATTTGTCTTTGGATTTGTTTGAGCTACATAATTAATAAAACTTCAAAGTATTTCTTTGCTTAACTTATCCAATTCTTTCAAAAACCATTGAACTTTCAAAACGAGGTCGATGTATTTATTTATAAAAAATAAACATACTAAAATAGTTTCAAAGTTCACTTAAAGTAGATAAACAAATTAGTAGAGTTGACTCATCCATGTGTATACTCCCAGTAGTCTTTTCATCATGTCAATGGGTTTTCTTTATCATACTTGGACCATTGGACGAAAACATATTCACAAGTATGGAGGTAAAAGAATCAATGCTATTCCATTGGTGCACTGAACTCATCCTTCATTTCCATCACCCAACATTTGAACCGATCCATCTTGGCATTCAAGTATCGCAAGCCTATTGATGCTCCTGTCGTTCCGTCGATGAATCTCCTCACTTGCTCCCTTTCCAAAGTTTTAAGTTCGAGAATGTCAGCTTCAAAATTCCAATCATACTCCTCTAATTGCTTGATAATATCATTGAGGTACATGAAGTATTCAGATACCGAATTCAGGGAGCTGAATGTCTCAGATTTTCACGTTTACCTTTTCCCAATTCTTGAGACATTATTCCCATCTTTCTTGCATCTTTTGCTACAATTCCACCACCTACTATGTCCAATATTCTATTGCCTTTTGGAATCTCACTAAACTATCATCCGCAAGCATCCTGATGCCATGCTCCTCTTTAACCCAACCTTTCTATATTTCCATGATGTATTCAATCTGCACCAAATCCTTGTGGGACATTTCAGACCATCTCATCATGTCTTTGTGTGCTATCAGACCCAACTAAGTATCATGTTGATAACTTACAACCTGAGCCATAAAGATGTCCCTTTGTAATTTAAATTGGTTGTATCCTTCTTGGAACCCTTATGAAAGTSATATCCTGAGCGGTGCCTTGGTAGTATTCAAATTGGTGTCTAATATGCACAAGTT
Source organism: Picea mariana (assembly GCA_032191745.1). NCBI lineage: Eukaryota > Viridiplantae > Streptophyta > Pinopsida > Pinales > Pinaceae > Picea > Picea mariana. The sequence continues at coordinate 75,328 of JASDQU010436419.1, read as the reverse complement.
CTATCCTCATGGACTATGCTTCTCACTTTTCTTCTCTTTCTCTATAGATGGTGGCACTAGATATGGCCATTCTGTCTCCTAGTAGTTCACTTACTTTGGACTTCCTGGCATCAAATAAGGTTTCTTTGGTAGTAATTATTACATCACTATCCAAAGTAATCCTCCTTTCCTTGCTATTATTTTGACCACCACCTGTCTCTTCTTGTCATATGCTATCGCCTAAACTATTGAATTTTTAGATTTTCAGATCTGATAATTATTAGCTTATGATTTAAATGCTAATGCTATCATAGAATAATTACACACTGAAAACCTTAACAAGAGTTAGMAAACTTGATGAGAGGTTATTGTAAGTAAATATTATATGAGATTATATATTATAATTGAGGGCCCCRATATATATACTTGGGTAGAGTTCCTTTTCATTTAATGGACATGTATTTTCCATTATTGTATTTTCATTAATTAATTAATTATTAATTATTGATTATTTTAATTAATTAATTAATTATTAATTATTGATTATTTATATATTTATACATTATATTATAAATATKTTATTTATATATTATATTTATGTTGATTATTATTTCCTCACATATTTATGTGGATGATTATTTTCTCACATGAACGTCTTAATTAATATAGATCACTCCATCCTAGAGAAGGCAATGTGAGAGCATCTCGAGTCTTTATCACTCCTCATAAAATCAACATGAATACTAGGATAAATTCTATACCTGGGCCATTCACCACTAGCCAAATCAACATGGCCCCATGAGTGAATGTATCATTCTCCCTTGGTCAAATTAACATGACCAATATAGGAGAATGTTTGCTCGATACTACTACCTGGAAAAAAATCTAAATCCTAGGACATTCACCACTAGCCAAATCAACATGTCCCCATGAGGGAATGTATCATCCTCCCTTGGTCAAATCAGCATGACCAATATGGGAGAATTTCTTCCCGATGCTAAAAAATGAACACTCGATCTCAGGGAGGGGGAAATTCTGCATCATGCCAAGCTTGTCTTTGAAGTATACAAACTTCTCCCTAGATAGAGGCTTGGTGAGAATATCTGCAATCTTCTTAGCTGTGAATATGTACTGGATATTTAATTCTCCCTTCTGCACCATGCATCAGATGAAGTGATATTTATCTCAATGTTATTTGACTTTTCATGAAATACTGGATTTTCCAAAAGCTTGACAAAACTTTGATTATCACAATGTATTAAGGTCATCTCTAGCTCTTGATCAAATAGTCCTACAAGAAGCTGTCGAAGCCACATTTTTTCACGACTTGTGATACTGGCTACGATATACTCCACCTCTGCTATACCGAGTGCTACAAAAGTATGCTTCCTATTAATCTAGGATATCATAGCTGATCCTAAGCTAAAGAAACACCTTGAGGTTCACTTTCTGTCTACTTCATTCTCTACCTAGTCATAATATGTATATCCCTACAACCTCACTTCACCACCTGAGAGATATCTCAAACCGTATCCAACTGTACCACATAGGTACCTCAAAAAATGGTTTGCTGCAACCTAATGGAAGTGCCTTGGTTCAACCATGAGCTAGATCAAGGTGCTCACTACAAAAAAAATATTTGGCTTGGTGTTAACTAGGTAAATCAAGGATCGAATCATCTCCCTATACATAGTGGGATCCATAAAATTTGAATCTAAATAAAAATCACTCAACTTATTCATATTTTTCATCATAGGTGTAGCCATGGAATTGCATTCCATCATACCAAATCTTCTCAAGATCTCAACTGTGTACTTTCCTTGTCTAATGAATATCTCACGTCGTTTCTTCCACACCTCCAATCCCAAGAAATAATGCATCAAGCGAAGATCCTTTATTTCAAACTCTGAGGCTAACTCCCTCTTGCACCTGACAATGAGTCTCTCTGCCCTTGTAAGGAACCAATCATCAACATACAACACTAAGATCAAAAAATCACCATACGAAACCTTGTCGTAAAGGTTGGGATTTGCATTACTCTTGGTGAAGCCCAAACTCTTAAAGTATCCATCAATCATGGAGTACCATGCCCTGGGTGCCTGCTTGAGTTCATATAAATCATTCTTTAATGTGAAAACATGAGACCCCTTCCCATGTATCACAAAGCCCTTAGGTTTCTCTATGTACACTTCCTCCTCAATAACACCATTTAGTAATGTGGTCTTCACATGCATATGTGGTCTTCACATGCATATGATGTAATATCCAACCCATGACTGAAGAGAGAGAAATCATAGTTCTGATGGAAGTGTACCCGGCGAATGGAGAAAAAGTCTCCTGGTAGTCCACTCCCTCTTTATGAGAGAATGCTTTCTCCACAAACCTCACTTTGTACTTCTCGATTCTTCCATTTTATACATGCTTGATCTTATAGATCCACTTGGAAGTCACCAACGAATTCCCCTATGGCCTCAAACTATCTGCCACCCACCATTCTTCATGATGGTCTAACACTCTTCCATCATGGCATCCTTCCAAACCCATTGGTCTGTTGCTCCCTCATAACTGGAAGGTTTGGAATCAATGATGTGACTCATCAATGCCATATAACTTGAGAACCTATGAGGTCATTTTATCTCTCTGAAAGTACCACTGGGAGATGCATGCCTCTTTGCATCCTACAATGTATCATGAAGCTAGA
>JASDQU010436419.1:12902-52109 GCA_032191745.1 Picea mariana | reverse complement strand
CGTGACCCTGTGCCTATCTTCAAAGGCGCTTTCGGCATTTCGTGTTTCATGGATGGGAGGGGGTTTCTCCTTTCTCTTTAAAGTCACGATGCACAAAGAGGTGATAGAGCCTAATCGCACACCACGTGTCCCTCTCTGATGGATGGTCCTGATCATCTAGGCAATACTATGGGCCCGGGTCCTGGACGCCTTCGGCACTTTGCGTCTCACAGCTGGGAGGACGCTGCTCCTCATGCTTCAAAGTTACAATAGGCAAAACGGAGACATGGCTTGATCGTGCACCACACGTCCCCTTGGATGGATGGCTGATATCTTCCAGCGATACTGTGGGCCTGAGTCCTGAATGCTTTCGGTGCTTTGCATCTCGCAGCTATGAAGGAGCTGCTTCTTTTGTTTCAAAGTCGTGATGGGCGAAAAGGCGAAGAGCCTAATCGCGCACCACGTGTCCCTGCGGAATGGACGACTGAGATGCTTTCGACACTTTGGGGCCCGCCTTGCCACGCGATAAACATTAACGCCCCTTCTCCAGGCCTGCTTCTTTGTGACCAGGCGCCAAAACCGTGGGCCTGACTCTGGGCGCTTTCGGTGCTTCGAGGTTCGGGGTTCGGGGTTTCGAGATGTGAAAAGACAAGGAGCTCTTACCCTTTGAAATCCCAAATGCTGAAATGCCGATGTGACTAGATCTTACGCCACGTGTCCTTCTGATCAATGGTCCTGATCTTTTCGGGATTTCTTGCACTGGGATTTCACGATGCATTTCTTCCTCAAATTCTTGATTGACCAAACTGCGAAAGCACGGATGTGTGCCGCATGTCTTTCAGATGGACGACCGAGATGGATTTGTCATAAAAAGGGGGGATACCTCCATTCCCAGGCTCACTTGATGCGACCTGGCGTTAGGACCATGGGCTCAGTTTCAAAGGTACCTTCGGCATTTCGCATTTCGGAAATTTCACCTGCAGTGGATGGGAGATCCCTTACTTATTAAAATGTCGATCCCCAAAATGTCGATTGGCTGCCACTTGCCCCAACTGGATCGGATGGCCTATATTTTCCTTGAAATATGGGTGCTATCTCTTGTGATAAATCTCAGGAAACTTGGTAGCCCCGAAAACCCAATGACCGTCGATTTGCTCTATAGATGGATCTTTGCCGCTGAAAATCAGACTGCTCGCTCGCCTGCTTGCATTTTCCACCCGAAATGGATTTTTTGTGCGCTACTTTATTGCGCTCATGGTTGTGACCTTGGACTAGAACACACTTGATGGGTTTTCAAACCCCACTTCTTTGCATTCTACATCAAGGGTCTGAAATCGGGGAAAAACACCCCGCTTGCAAGAATTGGTGCTAACATTAGGCTCCATGGGGGATAGAGTCGTCCATGTGATGCTCTAAGGACTCATTTTGCAGTTCCAGTTGCATGTTGTTGGGCTATGGAGTCAAGCTCGAAACACCTTGCAGAAAATACAGGCCGAAAAGTAAAAGTAAAAGAAAAACAAAATAAACATACATGCTCGAGAGAGCTTATTTATGTACAGTCCTAAACTAGTAAAATCCTTTACATGGGGCTAGGTGAAAGCAAACTTCCACCATAGCCATTCAAGCAGCTTCCTGAATAGAATCTCCTTCGTTCTGTCGATGGTGGATAACAGACAATGTAACCAGGAGATCAGAATGTTTACATCCTTTAATTCATCTTCAAGGGCTATCGTGAAGATGAAGGTGGGTGGCTCCAAGGCATAAAGGAAATGCCACTCCATGTACTTGCTGATAGGGTCATAGAATGAGTGGCGAATTCCAGAAAATGGGCGACAGACAACCTCCTCTTCTACACAGTTGTTCACATGTGGTTGAATACCTCTGATAAGCATAGGTGGGTGGACAAATGATGTAGGCTCACTGCTCTCAGGCAGTGGTTGCTCGCTGACTGGCTCTTCATACATAATTTTTTTCTCTTTAATCCCAGGTAAAAATATATCGTGAGAAACCCCTTGAAGGAAAAGAGAAAAATTTTCCTCCACAACCATCTCTTCTTTAAAAAGGGGGACGTCTTCGTCGTCATAAGCAGGGCTGCTAGGAACATCTACTTCAACCCGATACCCAGGTGATTCATTTACTATAGACCGCATATTCTCTATAAACTCATAATTTTCACAAGAGGCATGTTGATCTTTATGAACATCTAAAAGAACAGGTGCATCTGAAATAATGTCAGACGCTTCCGTTCTAGGGCTAGCATAATTAATATCATTCAACACCTCTATATTTTCATAGCAAATGCTTTCCTCTATAGTAAAAGCTTCATCACAAACATGGTCTACAGGGCCAGCAAAGGCTTCATGAAGCAAGGAAAACTCCTCACAACAGTTTTCATACCAACAATCAGCTGGATAGTAATATTTACAAAACGAATTGAAAGCTGTATGAAAATCTGTCAAAGAATGGATGCTTGCAGTGGGAAGAGATCGACACCAATCAAGAGCAGCTCCCTTTAATGAATACCTGAAAAGCTTAATCTGGAAATCTTCATGCATGATATTAAGTCAATGAATAACCTCATGAAAGTCCAGTAAATGCTCAGCTAGTATCTCCGAAAATTTTGCTTGAAATTCAGGGAGGATATCTTCCCATTCATCTCTATCTGGCAGTGGATTAAGAAAACCAACTATCTGGGAAAGGTCACAGAAAGCCAACCTTTGAGCTAAGATATTTTCCATATCGAGTTAGTGGAGTCTCCAATCGATCCTCGAATCATGGAGTCGCCAGGTGAAAGATTCACAGCTTCGAATATGCCTGGTCCTTATTCACCATCAAAGGCCAGATCTTACGTTGTTGTTACCCCAAGAAGCTTCTTAGGCTGAGAAAGTAGCTGCTGAAACCTTCTCGAGAAAGCTCCTCTGGGTTAGCTTTCAGGCGTACTAAAGTAGCCGCAACTGAAACAGTGATGTGGAAAAATTTGAGTCACCACAGTGGAGTCACCAGGTGCATAGTAGAAATCTTTAAGGGCTCTGATGCCTGATGCACCTTCAGAATTAGAGGCTCAATGTCATTCAATCCCAGGGAAAATTTTCATCTTCATCCCCGGCAACTGCGTCAAAAATTTTAGCATCAAAAGTCACCCATGGATTGCAGCAGGAGCAGAGCCCGACGCCCATCAGTTTTATGTTACGATTTGTTTAATGGGGTGATCGAATGGATAGAGACTCAAGAAGATATCGCTCTAACTCAGGAAACCGGGCCTGGTATGTAGAAAACAAGGGAGGTCTTGATCCAACTTCTGTCAGTAAGTTGAGTATAAGATGGATAGATGGAAGACTTAATAAGATGAGTGAGCAAGACTACCTCGGGCATCAGACCTTCGGTAGCTTGAGGAGGAAAAACTCAACAGACAAGATCCTCTTGAACTCGAGTTTCAAGGAACTGAAAGGTGGCTCGACTGGATCCTCCAATTCCGAGCCATTCATTGTTGAGAAAGCACAAGGACTAATTAGAAAATCTTGCGACTATTACAATGATCCAACCTACATCATCCTATAACAGCGCAAATCGACTGGATCCTCCAATTCCGAGCTGTTCTAACATAGTGTAAACAAAGAGATGGAAAGAAGGCTGACATCCATAAAGTAAGAAGTCTCAAATGCCAATACATAACCAGAGTGACCAGTGCTTCATAGAAAATTTACAATCGGGAGCCTAGCTCAACCATCGATCCTTACAAAAACGGCAAAAATTCCTACATATACTCTTCCACTTATGCCCAGCAGAGGCATCTCAGGACTTTCAAGGTGTGGCGTCTCCTCATTCAACTCTGGCCTGAACTCCTTTGTCATGCGCCACCTTAACTCAGCATGGATCTTGCAGGGGGGACCTGCACGCAAGGGTACCACGGGCTGATTGCTCCAGGCCTCCCATACCTTCCATTTATGGCTTGAGCTGAGGTTTCAACTACCTCCATCCACCTTCATTTATTTTTAGCGAGGACCAAGATTGAGGTCGAGCTGAACTGGTCTCTGGAGGATGCGGTGATCCCTTATGCAGCTAAACCCGATGCTTTGGCCATTTTCGCAACTCTTTCTATTGCCCCCAAGTGACTGCAGGCCGTGACCCTGTGCCTATCTTCAAAGGCGCTTTCGGCATTTCGCGTTTCATGGATGGGAGGGGGCTGCTCCTTACTCTTCAAATTCGCGATGCACGAAGAGGCAATAGAGCCTAATCGCACACCACGTGTCCCTCTCTGATGGACGGTCCTGATCATCTCGGCAATACTGTGGGCCTGGGTCCTGGACGCCTTCGACACTTCGTGTCTCATGGCTGGGAGGAGGCAGCTCCTCATGCTTCAAAGTTACGATAGGAGAAACGGTGACATGGCTTGATCGTGCACCACACGTCCCCTTGGATGGACGGCTGAGATCTTCTGGTGATACTGTGGGCCCGAGTCCTGAATGCTTTTGGCGCTTCGCATCTCGCAGCTATGAAGGAGCTACTTCTTGTGCTTCAAAGTTGCGATGGGCGAAAAGGCGAAGAGCCTAATCGCGTACCACGTGTCCCTACGGAATGGATGGCTGAGATGCTTTTGGCGCTTTGGGACCCGCCTTGCCACGCGATAAACGTTAACGCCCCTTCTCCAGGCCTGCTCCTTTGTGACCAAGCGCCAAAACCGTGGTCCCAACTCTGGGCGCTTTCGACGCTTCGGGGTTCGGGGTTTCGAGATGTGAAATGACGAGAAGCTCTTACCCTTTGAAATATCAAATGCCGAAATGCCGACGTGACTAGATCTTGCGCCACGTGTCCTTCTGATCAATGGTCTTGATCTTTTTAGGATTTCTTACACCAGGAGTTCACGATGTGTTTCTTCCTCAAATTCCTGATTGACCAAACTGCGAAAGCATGGATGTGCGCCGCGTGTCTTTCATATGGACGACCGAGATGGATTTGTCATAAAAAGGGGGCCTACCTCCATTCCTAGGCTTGCTTGACGTGACCTGGCGCTAGGACTGTGGGCTTAGTTTCCAAGGTACCTTTGGCATTTCGCATTTCAGTAATTTTAGCTGCAGTGGATGGGAGATCCCTTGCTTCTTAAAATGTCGATCCCCAAAATGTCGATTGGCTGCCACATGCCCCAACTGGATTAGACGGCCCAGATTTTCCTTGAAATATGGGTGCTATCTCTTGTGATAAATCTCGGGCAACTTGGTAGCCCCAAAAACCCGATGACCGTCGATTTGCTCTATAGATGGATCTTTGCCGCTGAAATCAAACTGCTCGCTCGCCTGCTTGCATTTTCCACCTGAAATGGATTTTTTGTGTGCTGCTTTATTGCGCTCATGGCTATGACCTTGGACTAGAACGCACTTGATGGGTTTTCAAACCCCACTTCTTCACATTCTACACCAAGGTTCTAAAATCGGGGAAAAACACCCTGCTTGCAAGAATTGGTGCTAACACCAAGAACGGGCCAAGGCAAGCCAACATAGGCAGACGAAGGGCCAAAGAAAATGGGAACCCAGAAGGGGGAAAAGGGGAATACATAGCCGACAAAAGACAAGAAGAAGCAGGCTGAGACTTCATAAGAGACCAAAACAAGTCCCAATTTCCAGGAAACAAGGGAAGCAAGAGACTAGCAACGCAGACCGGAGGATCGCGCAAGAAAATGAAGGAACAAATACTGCCTCCATAATATATAATTACAGATGATGCCGCAGAGATGATAGCCCGAATGGTCCAGAATTGCCTATCTGAGGACTTTGACCATGCAACGCATCATAGGGACAAACTTCAAAAAGAGTTGNAGGGGCATAGAGCCATCAGCACCACAGGCCCAGGAAAGAGTGGAGTTAGAAGAACAAGATCCATTCCACTCATTACCACACGCAAACGCAACATTCTACATCACACCTAGTATGTTGCTCATGGAAAAAATCGTGGGGCAGACACCCTTGAAGGATTTAAGCCACATCCAATTGGTCTTGACGCGGATGACATCCAGGGCAATACACAAGTTGCAGGTTAGCATCGACCACGAGGTACAGTATCGTGCACACAAAGACTTATTTGAATTAAAATGAGAAACAAATAAGTGGGAGGCACTGGAAAATGTCTATGAGCGGGCCAAGTCCGAAACTCAGGAGGAAATAGAATGTAGGAACAAACTGGAACAAAGACTAGGAGGAATTTTTGAGAAGCTTCCAAACACCGCGCAGTGGAATGAACTTGCAATAGCGGAATAGATTGATCATATTGCGCAGGCAATCGATCAATACCATAAGGAGATTGAGAATCTCCAAGAGAAGCTCATACCAACGATGCCACCAGCAGTGAAGGAGAAAAGGAAGCAGGAAGCAACAATGTAGTTGCAGGAGATAGAGCAGTAGGTCAGCACAGCTGCTAACTTGTTCAATAAAACAGTGCAGCTTTGGACCATGTTGGAGGAGGATCCGTAGGTCCAACAGTGGTACAAGGAAGAGGAAAGGATCAATGCAGTGATCCAATATCTCAAGCAGAAGCAGAAGACAATACCAATCCAATAACGATTCAAAGGGACACAGGAGATGAAGAAGCTGCAGGCAGAACTCATCACTGTGCAAACGAAGAAATAGAAGCATCAGGCTCAAATGGAGCCATTGCAGGAACAGGTAGCAGAAGTCCTGGCAAAGGCAGAGGAAGCTAAGACATAGATAGCACAGACCCAGGTAGAATTTGCAGGATTGATCAGCGATGAAGTTGCAGTCTAGGTAGTGGACACAATCAAGGACAAGACCGCGCAGACGCTGACACAAGCAGCAGAGCTCAAGGAAAACTTCCAGACGATCACAAAGGATATTGAGGAAGCTTAGAAGGATTAGGTGGCTCAGGACGAGACACATGTCAGTGTTGGGGGCCTGTTGGCAGTAGGACGAAGTGGAAATAAGGATGATCGTGGGGAAATAAAGTGTGCAGAAAGTGAAGTGACAGCTGGAAGGAAACACAGATGCGTGCATGCAAGAAAGCGTGCATAAGGGAAGCGACGGCTAGAAGGAAGAACAGCATGAGAATATGAGAAGAAGACCTAACGTCGGTAGGGTTAGGGTTTTTGTAACGTATTGTAAACGACTAAAGAGCCCGAAATGTATAAATATAGATACGTAGGTATCATAGGGGTTGGCTTTTGTATTTTTCTATCACAGATATGTATGAGTTAATGCGAGATGTAATGTTGGCATGAACTATTTTGTAAGTTGTTGAGCTAGAGGAAAGGAGAGAAGGTAGATCTTGAGGATTAGATCGCAAGGTGAGGGGCCTGGTGCGATCTAGTTCACCTCATATAGATCTTACCCAACTGAGAGGAATTGTAAGCACGTGGTGTTGTAGATGTCGAACTATTATAATAAAAGAGCCAAGAGACAAATCTTTGTGGACGTAGCCTAGGAGGGGGTGAACCACGGTAATATCTGTGTAATGTGATGAATGCATGCATATCTTTATCCTCTTTTCAGTAATTAAATAGTGTGCTTAATGAATGAATGGGTTATTATATTGCTATGAAATATGGTTGCGTTATTAAGGAAATAAGTTGTTGAAGGTAATGCAGAGTCGTGAATAACAGTAGGTTACAATCACAAGTTATAGTAAATGGATCTGAATATAGATCTCATATCTTATACTCAATCCTGGGCTATAAACACCTAAGTCTTATAGCCATCCATTAAAGTTATCTCGGGTGAGACTGTGCAGCACATTCTGTGTGTTTTGTTGCCTTCTGGTTTACCAGAAGGGCCGATAGTTTTAGAAGCTTTGTTGGAAACTTGAATGACATGAACCCTGGGTCAATAATGTAGACAGTATAGAGGAAGAGTTAAACCAACAAAGAGATATTTAGATTACGAAATCATAATTAAAAATTGATGGATGAGGTTAAAATATTGAAAGAATAAAAGAATAATTATCAAAATCAAGAAGAAACAAGGATTTTGGATGAAGAATACACTGAAAGACTTGAAGAGGAAATTTGCAAGAAGGTTGAGGAATACCTAAATACTGATGAGGTAAAATTAGAAATGAAATCCAGAATTGAAGAAGCACATAAGAATTTGATATATGGGGTTACATTGTAGCTTCAAAAGGAGAAAGAATTCAAGATTCAAGAAGGTCAACAGTAAATACTTGAAGAAGTTGAACTCCATCTAGAGGATGCACATGCCAAATATGATGGTATTATCTCCAATGCTAGATCAATCAAAGAGAAATCAAAAAGATAGAGGATTTTGTTGTCTTTAAAAAGAATTTAGATGAAATGTGTTGAGACTCACAATAATACTGCGAGGGGGGATTGAATCAGTATTGTATCAATTTTCTCAATTTTCTTTTCTTTCATTAATTTAATATTATTTTGAAGTGCTTACTTAATCACCAATGCATATTGAAATCAAAACAGCATAGAAAACATAGTACACCATAATTTTTACGTGGAAACCCAATACAAGAGAAAACCATAGAACATATTTCTTATGTTCTTCTACAAGCACCAACTTACAATTTACAATATTTCATCTCGACAGGCACCCACCTATTGCAAATAATGAGGACACTAATCCTCTCAAGCACCAACCTGTTACAAATGATAATGACACCAATCCTCTCATGCACCAACCTGTTACAAATGATGAGGACATGAATCCTCTCAAGCACCAACCTATAGAGTGAGGGCACCAACCCTCTCCCCTGCACCACCCTACCTCCTTATATTTAGTTTTTTCTAATGAAAATTTCCTTACATAACTAGACCTTTCACAAGAGTTTTATCTTCAATTCAAAAATGATCTGATATATCTCCAGTTCATTTCCTTTGAAGAAATGCATAAACTTTTATCTCTCTTCACATCAACTTCATACTTGATCAGAGCACATCCCTATTTATAATATATTTTCATGAGTTTGAATAAGTGTATGTGGATGCATAATAGTTATATTTTGGACATATCTTGACCATATCAAAGTCCAATTTGTTCTATATGGACACACTTCTATCTAAATTAAGTATGTGGATGCATAACAGTTATATTGTGTATATGTCTTGACCACATCAAAGTCCAGTTAGTTATATGTGGACATACTTCTATCTAAATTAAGAATATTTATTGTCCAGATACAGCTGAACATTCATCGACTAAATCAAATGGACCAACTCTTACTTGTTTTATGAAAATATTCAAGGATCATCGTTGATCCTTTCAATGATTAATGAAGGATTGATTATGTGACCAAATCTTCCAACAAATGAGATCCATCTCATCTCTAGAAACAAAACCTAGTCTTATCAGAGCATCTCCTCAAATTGACGCAACAATTCACATTCTAGTTTACGCAAAATGCAAGTCACAAGTATTCATCCTGTCACACTTTCCCTATAGTATTCTCACCCAGTCACCCCACCAAACTATGATCATTCCCTGGTGACTCGCTCACTTGACTATTGAACTTACACTCGTTTCGACGTAGTCCACTTCATCGCTTGCCACACTAGCTTCATCTTATCGCACTCTACTATGTTGCTCACCGCACTAGATAAAGGAACCTTGTAGTCTTTTCAAATTTTTCATCACACTACATGTTGGAATACTAAGAGGGGGGTTGAATCAATATGATCACTTTTACCACTTTTAACCACAATATATAAACCTCAATATTATCAGTAGTATATCATCAATGTATCATATATGATTGTATTCAATATATCATGATAATAAAAACATAAGCAACATCAAATACACAGTACACCAGGATTTACATGGAAACCCAAATGGGAGAAAACCACGTAATTGTTTCTTATATATTGTTAAGAATACATTCATTGGAAGCACCAACTTCCCAATTCTCCAGATACAACTAGAAGGAGTCTATGATCCCCTATTTAAAGACTCTAACCCGAAGGAAGCTACAAATTATTGAATTCTCTGGCTCCATCTAGAAGGAGGCTACGACCCCCCTACTTCTCAGGCTCCAACCTGGATGAAGCTCCAACTCCCTGTGTTCTCCAGCACCAACTGGAAGGAGGCTACAACCCCCTTTCCTTGCCCCATCATGCCTCCTTGAAATATAATTGTAGACCAAACTGTCACTACCAAAATTATCGACAATGTCACTGCCATTATCACTATCATTGTCATTGTATCAACCTATCACTATCACCAACATGTCATTTTCACCAACCTGTCATTTTCACTGATACAAAACCAGATCCTCGATCGCCAAGAACACCTATCAAACAAATACTCAAACATCACCAAACCATGTACATCAACATGTACCAACCATGCATCAACTATGCACATCAACCATGTACATCAACATGTATTAACCATGCATCAATTATGCACCAACACCTATACCAAACTGTGCATCATCCATGCACCAAAACCTGTACCAAATTGTGCATCAATAATGCACCATATCATGCATCAAATATGTACCATACCATCAACCATGTACCATGAGATGTTCCTCAACCATATACCATATATTCACAATAAAAAGATACCAATATAATCAATATTTGATTCTAATCAATGTATCATATCATCACGAAGGTGTACCATGCACAATCACTACCATGACATGCCTCAAGAATGTACCATAACAACATAAGAATAAGCCTCAAAACTAACACATAAGCATAGCTCCGATCCTATAGACACCATGTTGTATCAGATAAAAAATGAGTAAACCAACCTAGGCATGAACAACCTGGTATAAGAATCACTTCTCAACCCTTCACAAGCCTTTTCACAGATCTGTGACTTGCTCCTCTCCTTCTCATAGATATATGCTCTTTCCTCCACTACAACTTGTGTACAACCATGCCCTACCGACCTGTAACCCGTGGATACTTCAGAAACTAGGGTTACTCACATTTTCTACAACTCTGAGACTTTCACCTTCGACCTTCCTTTTCAACCTCATATTTGCTACCTCAAATTTACCAATAAAAAGATAAATTGTATCACTTATTCACTTAGAGATATTAAATAGAATGTGTGTGTGAATGTTATTATGAGAGACTCCTTGAGGTGTATTTATACTTTTGTTAAGTAGCATATTTCCTTACTTTAGGGGTTTCTTGTTACAACCACTTAACCCTTTCAGTAAATACTTGTAACCAACTAAGGGCTTCTTGACCACTCTTCAGGGCTTCTAACTTCACAAGGCCATAACTCCTCAACAGTGGCGAACTACATGGCATACCACCTATAATCGGAAATGAAATGACGAGGACTATTCACCCATGAGTGAGTTACTTGCATTTGCATTATTATTCACGTCCTTATTCCTAAAATGACTTCGAGTCTCATGACCAAACCTTCGAGGCTTCATGTATAATTCATCAAATTCACCCAACACATCTGCTGACATCAACCACTCTTTTATACATCATTGATAACTAAATCACCATCAATATCTACCACAAATCTAGGGTATCCCAAACACTCTAAGGGTTAAAATCAATGACAACCAATTGTCCAACACTACAGCACCAACATTTGTCACTCTAATTCACAATCGCGGACAAGGAAATATATCGCAGTCTACTCCGTTGCATTTTTATTCATTGTACTTCACTTATGAACTGCATCATGGGTCATTCCCCTATCAATCTGACTACAATTATCTATTATCACCAAGAATTTATTCACCAACCAATCATATCTACGATCAAGTCCTAGACATTGACATTCTTTTTCTCCATTGATCCTTTTGTCCTTCGATCCTTCAGCGCAATTTTTTTTTCATCATTTCATGACTTCCTCTGTCTAAGCGGCATACTTTGTGCCATACTATTTGTTATTGCATGCACTTTTGTTTTCATCCTTTCATGACTTCATCTGTATGTGAGTCATACTTTGTGCCATACTCTCTGTTATTGCACTATAACTAACCATGTCCATGACCAATTTGACATCAATGACAACATATGTGTAACAAACTCCCCCTTTGTCATTGATGGAAACCAAAAGATCAGGCTTCTTTGTTCTGAAAGGTGATTGCCAAAACAATGGCATTTATGCTAAGATACTCCCCCTTTTAATGTGTGCAACAAACTCCCCTTCTAAAAGGTGACTTCCAAATCAATGGACTTTATGCTAAGTTGCTCCCTCTTTTAATGCGCGCAACAAAATCCCTTTTAATGTGCACAACAAACTCTATTTTAATGTGCCCAACAAACTCCCCCTTTCAATGTGTATCAACATCCAGGTTTGTTGGTTTTTGTTTGTTACTCTCCCCCTTTGTTGGCAATGACAAAGAGAGACTTTGTATATTCTCCCCCTGGGAAGAAGGTCCTCTAGAATCCTATGCTAAAACATGCTCCTGGACTATTTACGTGCGTAAACCACCCTCAAATAGAATACCATCGAGAACCATTGAAAACTTCTATTGTGCACATCTCCACAAAATCTAACTTCTTTTTATGATTAATATATATATTAACAACAACATCACTTGGACCTAATACAACATAAAATGGGCCACTTGTAAAAGTAGTGAACTATGTTCATTACTAAATAAGGGAAGATGATATCACACCCAACCTCTGTCTAAGATACTCAAATGATTCTCTTGGTAATGGCTTAGTAAAAATATCTACAGTCGGATCTTTGGAAGGAACATACTTTAATTTGACCACCTAATCCTGAACCTATTCTCTGAGAAAATGATATTTTATTGGTATATGCTTAGTTTTAGAGTGATGAGAAGGGTTTTTAGAGATATTAATAGAACTTGTATTGTCACACGTGATGGAGACAGGTTGATCACAAGGAACTTGAATATCCTTGAGATTGTTTTTTATCCACAACACTTGAGTACAACAGGATGATGTAGCTATATATTCGGCTTAAGTTGTAGAGAGGGAAATGGAAGTTTGTTTCTTGTTGATCCAGGACACTAAAAAACTTCCAAGGAAGAATGCACCTCCACCAGTGATTTTTCTATCATCAATACTTGATGCCCAGCCTGAATTTGTATAAGTTCTGAGAAAAAGGTCTGTGTATTTTGGATACCATGAGACATAATCAACGGTGCCTTGCAAGTATCTAAATATTTTTTTAACCACAAGAACATGGGTTTCCTTAGGATTGGCTTGAAACTTGCCTATCAAACCCACTGCTTGTATGATACTAGACCTTGAAGTTGTGACATACAGTAATCTTCCTATCATAGACATCTACAAGGTTTGATCTATTTATATAGTATTGTCATATTTGTTGAGTTTGTAGCTGGTAGTCATAGGATTGCTTACTCATGCATAGTTTTCCATGCCAAACTTCTTCAAGATTTCCTTGAGATATTTACTTTGATAAGTGAAAATTCATCTTTCATATTGATGAATCTGTGGACCAAGAAAGAAGGATAGTTCCCCCAACATAGACATCTAAAACTCTTGCTACATTGTAGTTTCAAACTTCTTACTCATTAATTCAATATTATTGCCAAAGATAATATCATCAACATACACTACAATAATTAACAAGTCATTACCTTCAGCCTTGATGTATAAGTTTCTATCAGTCATTCCCTTTTTAAATCCTTCTTGGTGAAAATATGTGTCCAGACTGTAGTACAAGGCTCTTGGATCTTGTCCTAGCCCATATAGGGTTTTATTTAATTGGCAGACATAATCCTTTTTTTTTCAGTCAACTGAAAAACCCTCTAGTTTCTCCACATAAACTTATTCCCCTAGGTCACCATTCAAAAAGGCCGATTTGACATCCATCTGATAAACTTTGAATTTTTTGTAGCATGCAAAATCCAAAATCACCCTGATAGCTTCAATTCTTGCAATAGGGGAAAAGGTCTCTTCAAAGTCCACTCCTTCTACTTGAGCATACCCTTTTCATACCAGTATGGACGTGTTTCTGACTATCTGCCCATCTTCATTCAACTTGTTTATGTAGACCCATTTAGTTCCAATTACATTATTATTATTGAGTCTTGGAACAGGATCCCAAGTCTCATTTTTCTCTATTTGGTCTAGTTATTCATTCATGGATTTGACCCATCCTAACTTGTTTGCACAAAATTTTGGAGTTCACTCATGGATAATAGTGAAAAATTTGCAGAGTTAGATGTACCTATAAGTTTAATTTTAGTTTATATACCTACTTCCTTGTTTCCAAGAATCTAACTTTGTGGATGATGTTTTTGAACATACCTTGATGGGGTATTTTATTTTGGTGTTTCCATTCTCTCCTCTTACTCTAAATTCTCTTGTTCTTCATGTGTGTTCATTCTTTCATCTTTTGGTTCATTGTTGATTGGTTCATCATATGAATCATCATGGTGTTGGTGTCTTACTAGATGAAGTGGTCCTTCATATACTTTCACATATATACTGTCAACTATCTCGTGGAGTCTTTTATTGTAGAACTTACACCCTTTTCTTTCAGAGGAGTATCCTAACATGATACCTTCTTCATCTCTAGAATCAAACTTACCCAAGTTGTCTTCATTTATTTTACTGTAGCATTTTCTTCCAAATATCTTGAAATACTTTATTTATGTTTATATTCCATGCCATATCTCATAAGGGGTTTTATTATTGTTTACTCTTATGTGATCCTTATTGAGAATGTTAACGGCAATTTGAACGGCCTATCCCCAAAAGGTATTGGGTACTTTTGATTCATCAAGCATGGCCATGTCCATTTCTTGAACTGTTATGTTCATCCTTTCTACAACTCCATTCTATTGAGGGGTTCTTGCAATAGCAAATTATCTCTTGATCCCATGTTTTTCGCAATAACTGTTGAATTCATCATATGTGAATTATCCTCCTCTAACTCACCTTAGGAACTTGATTTTTAAGTCCATTTCATTTTCTACCTACACATTTAAAATTTTGAATTTTTCAAAAGCCTCGAATTTATGCTTCAAAAATCCAACCCACGTCATCCTGGTATAGTCATCAATGAGCAATATGAAATATTTTTCACCTCGTGGTGATTATGTACTAATAGGGCCATAGATATTTGTATGGATTAGATCAAAATGTCAAGTGGTGGAGTGTCCTCTTGATCCAAGTGGATATCGGTGGCCACCCACCTCTTCCAACTGGCTCAAAACAATTTTTTGATAATTTTGGCAATTTACTATTTTTAGTAGTTTTTAACTTCCGGGGCCATTTTGAGGGACTAAATGAAGGTTTTTCGGGATAGATATTCTCAATGATATCCAAAGGCTCTATTTGGGCCCCCAAAATGAATCTCCTCAAAGATACCTTTCCAACGAGCTATCGTGCACCCCAAACGGAGATCGTATGCCAAAGTTACGCCCCCGGGAAGTTGATACACCAAACTACCCGAGCTATTGTTATCCTCCCTCGAATAAAAATTGTTCCTTTTAAAAGACTTTTTCTTTTTAAACTCCCTAGGTTTATCCTTTCCTTTTCTTCCTTTTTCATTGGTGTTGTTTTCTTTGAAAGGACAATTGGATGCAAAATGACCAAATTTACCACAATGAAAGCATTTGAATGGTAACATACCCTTATGCTTTATGGAGCCCCTCTTCAATTTCCTTACAAAGATAGCTTCTTCTTCATCTAAGAAGTGTTCATAGGAATCAATATCTTGAGATGTCGCTGCCTTGAAGATTGCATCCTTTATATCTGGTTGTTCTTTCCTAGTCCTCGTCTCATAAGAAGTCAGTGTTCCATGCAGCCTATCCATAGTCATTTTATCTAGTTCATGCATTTATTCTATAGCAGAATCCTTTGCATCAAGTCTTGAGGGGAGAGATATCAGTACCTTTTGAACCACCATTGCTTCTTGATTTCATGCATTTCTTCTATAGTATAGACCTTTGCATCAAGTCTTGAGGGACAAGATCTCAGTACCTTCTGAACAACCACAGCTTCTTCATCTCATGCATTTATTCTATAGCATAAACCTTTGCATCAAGTATTGAGGAAAGAGATATCATTACCTTATGAACCACCATAGCTTCTTCAATATTCTCACCTAGCCCCTTCATAGTGTTTACAGTCTCATCTACTCTAAGAAAGAAACCTGCAATATTTTAATCTTCACTCATCCTTAGGATTTAAAATTGCATTATGTGAGCTTGAAGTTTGGCCAACTTTAATTTATCGTCTCCTTCATAATTGTTTACCAGTTTGTCACTTATTTTATTTGTGGATTCCAACTACATTACTTTACCAAATTTTATCTTTGCAATCCCACCTTGGATAACATTCATAGCTCTTGCATTACTGTAGTAATTTTTCTTACCAACTTCATTAGTTAGAAGAGTTGTTGGGATTTTATAAACATCTACCATGATATGCTAGACTTCCATACCAAGAGACATCAAGTAGGTCATTATTTTTATTTTCCAAAAAGTAAAATGTGTTCCATTTAATAGAGGAGGTATGGTTCAAGAAGAAGAGGAATCTTGACTTGCCATACTTTTTGTGTGATCTTCCTTCCAGGCGTTAGGATATTACTGAAGGAAACTCTCTCTAATACCAAATGTTGAGACTCATAGTAATACTAAGAGGGGAGGTGAATCAATATTGTATCAATTTTCTCAATTTTCTTTTCTTTCAATGATTTAATATTATTTTAAAGTGCTTATTGAAATCAAAACAACACATAAAACTGTTGGAAATACCAAGACAACTGAGAAGGGTGGGGTGAATCAGTTGTTACTGTGATTAAACAATTTTATGGCTATTGAAATATTATTAATGTTCTCCAAGTGATCATCAAGATTATGTAAGTCATGAACAGCAGAAATAATAAACATGAATCACACATATGATATACACAGAGGCAGATATTCATGAGGAAACCCATAAAGGGAGAAAACCTACTCTTCTTAGAATGATAGGTAGTCGTTTATGTTTTTTACATCATCCATATTTGAGCACCAACTCAAAATGAGGCTACAACCTCTTCTTTAACAAGTTGCAACTTGTAGAGAGCACCAACCCTCTGATTTCTCTAGCACCCATTAGAAGGAAGCACCAACTCCCTGAGAGTTCCAGCACCAACTTCCAGTCATACATGCACCAACCTGTATAACAGAGAACAATGGTTCTCCCTTGCACCACCCTACCACCTTGATTTTTCTAGTTGCAACCAGATGGAAGCTACAACTCCATGTGTTCAAGCACCCACTTGAAACTCTAAGGACAACAGTCCTCCCTAGCACCACCCTACCACCCTGAGATATAAAAAATTTTACTTACTTGTTGTGTCTTTGATATGGTCTGCTACAACTTCATGTATCCTCTGCCTTCTTTAGCTTCTATGCTCTCTTCCGCTTATGCTTCTGTATGCTTCTATGCTCTGATATTTTTCTTCCTACACACCATGATACTCTGTCCAGCTTCTCTTTAGCATATTATGCTATGTGCTCCTCTACATGCTATACACTATGCCTCTGATATACAATTCAGGTGCGACAACTCTTCTCTGTTTTGCATGTCTTACTCACGTCGAGTTCTCTACCTAATCATCATTCGAACTCTTCATCTTCTCTGGAAGTTATTCTGAATATGTTCATCATTAGCGGGCATTATCCTGAGATTATTTGGCTTCTATGGTAGTCTCAACTCTTCGTCTTCTCTGGTAGTTACAGATAGTCGTTTTTGGCTTCTTTGGCTTCTAAGCCCCTTCCTTCACGTGACCACCAGCGGTGACCAAACACCTATTCAGAAGGCACTTCCTAATCTCGGTCTAGCGAGTGCTAGCTCTGTTTCTTGATATGACCTTGGGCAAAGATCTCATGTGACCATGAGATTGCGGGTGCGTCCAAAGGTGGTTTGTATCAAACTACTTTTTTCCCCGCAATTTACCTCGAGCCTCCACATGTCCTTTCTCCAAAATCATGGTTTTGATTTCAGCCCACCTTCAGCTTTTTAAAGTTCGTGCATCTTCAATCCCCGCAATGTGACGGGACCGTCGATCTCACGATCTTGACAGTGCTCCTAAACAGACGGTTCAAATTTGTTCTTTCACAATATGCGGATCAGATCTAACCTTCCTAAATCAATGGTTGTGATTTATTTCGTGATCCGGGCTTCGGGAGTTTCAAATATCAACCCTTTCTTTCTTACGTACGTCATTCTTCCAGAGTTGACAATCCACTGATGTGTGTCCCTCTCGGATCAATGGTCGAGCTCTCCTTCGAGTCTCCGGAATTCAGAGATTTCGAATCTCAAATTCTCATTTCTTCTGACTGGATATCTTCTGAAATGGAAGATCTGCTAACATCTGTCTTCCTTAATCCAACGGCTATCCTCCGCTATGGAACTTCGGCCTTTTCAACTCTTCAGTGCTTTGCTTTTCCATGAACGCTTTCACTCAGAGTCAACGATATATTGACACGTACCCTCCTGCACGATCAATGATCATGAGTGACTTCGGCACTTTGGGCTTCGGGATTTTCAACTCCTATGCACTCGTTTCTCCCGGAGTGCTTTCACCCGAATGCATAATATTTTGACACGTACCCCTTCTGGCGATCAACGGCCAGGGTCTTCTTCGAGTCTTCTTCGGGTCTTTGGTGTTCAGGACGTCAGGAATTTAGGCTAATCGTTGCTTCATTCTCCTCCAGAGTGGTCACCTGCTGAATAAGTCATAGGCAGTGCAGACCTCTTCCTATCGGTTAACACTTCCACTTACACTGTCCTTCCACTTAACTAGATCAACGATTGATAATGCACTCGAAGTGATCTTCAGATCGAACAGCTGAGAGTGACTTCGGACCTTAGTCCTTCAGGACTTCGGGACTTTTGACATTTTTTGATGATGAAACTCCCGAAGTAAATCTCTCGGAGTGACGTAGCTTGCTTACGTCACTTGTTGACATGGCACGATCCAATTTCCTCTTGACACTTCTCATCATCTGATTATGCCATGTGTACTTACTGATGTGGTCTTCCACATGTCCTTACTGACGTGGTCTGCCACATGTCCTTGCTGAGGTGGTCTGTTGACATGGGTGAGACATGTAGGCAATGTAGTGGAGTGTGGAGGCAAAGCGTGGTAGTGGAGTGTGATGTGTAGCGGGTAGTGAAGTGTGACGTCGGAGCGCAGAGGTGGTATGTATGAGTGGTTTGGTGGTTTACTCGGAGGGGGGGTTTGGCAGTAAGTGGTAATGAGCGAGGGGGGTCCGAGTTGACAAGAAGGTGACATGTATGAGGGTCCCACATGGGAAATACCACCAACTCAGACCCTCCCCCCCACTGTTAAAGGAAAAAAGGTTGGGGGGTCAGATATGCCTTGTCGACCGTAGATCTAAGTTTCTTATTATTGGCTGCTAAGATTAGCACGCCCTTATTCTAACGTATCATGTCCATCCACTTTAGAATGATGTGACGGCTGAAATTTACTCTGGCTCTCCGGACTTCGGGGATTTCAAATGTCAAACTTTGCTCCCCGTTTATCCTATCCTTCACTTAATTTGATCTGACGGTTGTGAAGACTCTCGAAGAAAATCCACGATCAAGGATTTTGATCCGGATCACTTTTCTATACGGCACTTTCCCTTCTGAGCTTCAATCTATGCATATTGTTCTCTTCTCCTCCTGAGCTTATGTTTTTCCTTTTTTCCATTGTCGTTGTTGTTCTTTCCATCAATGACAAGCACACACTTCCTATAAAACATGCCAACAAAAACACAATACACCATAATTTTTGCGTGCAAACAAAATGAGGGAGAAAACCACAGAACATCTTTCTTTATGTTCTTTTACAAGCACCAACTTACAATTTATAATCTTTCAGCTCGAAATGCACCCACCTGTTGAAGATAATAAGGACACCAATCCTTTTAGGCACCAACCTATTGCAAATGATGAGGACACCAATCTTCTCAAGCACCAAACTGTTACAAATGATGAGGACACTAATCCTCTCATGCACCAACCTGTAGAGTGAGGACACCATCCCTCTCCCCTGCACCACCCTCCCTCCCTGCATTCAATTTTCTCTAATGAAAAATTCCCTACATAACTAGTCCTTTCACGAGAATTTTCTCTTTGATTCAAAAATGATCTAATATATCTCCAATTCAATTCCTTTGAATAGTTACAAAACCTTTTCCCTCTCTTCACATCAACTACATACTTGATCAGAGCACATCCCTATTTATAATATATTTGCTTGAGTTCGACTAATTATATGTGGACGCATAATAGTTATATTATGGAAATATTTTGACCAGATCAAAGTCCAGTTAGTTATATGTGGACACACTTCTATCTAAATTAAGTATCTGGATGCATAACAATTATATTGTGCACTATCTTGACCACATCAAAGTCTAGTTAGTTATATTTGGACATGCTTCTGTCTAAATTAAGAATATTTATTGTCCAGTTACGGTTGGACATTCTTCAACTAAATCAAACGGACCAAATCTTCGTTGTTTTATGAAAACGTTCAAGGATAATTGTTGATCCTTTCAATTATTAACAAATGATTGATTGTATGACCAAATCTTCCAACGAATGAGCTCTAGCTCATCTCCAGCAACAAAACCTAGTCTTATTAGAGCATCTCCTCAAATTGACGCAGCAATTCACATTCTAGTTTATAGAGCACCCAATGTGCATATAGAAAAGGAGCGCAAAACCCAAGTCACAAGTATTCATCTTGTCACACTTTCCCTATAGTATGCTCACCCAATCGCCCCACCAGACTGTGAGTGCGCCCTGATGAATCACTCACTTAAATGTTGAACCTCCACTCATTTTTTCACAGTCCACTATGTCTCTTGTCACACCGACTTCGTCTCATTGCACTCCACTTCATCATTCATCACACTAGCTCAAGGCACCCTACAATCGTTGCACATCGAGCATCGCGTTGCAGCACTAGCATCCATCGCTCTACTTTGCAATCACGGACAGGGAAATATGTCGCAGTCTACTCTGTTGCATTTTTCTCCGTCATACTTCACTTATGAACTGCGTCGTGGGTCATCACCTTGTTGATCTAGTTGCAGTTATATGTTATAGCCAAGAATTTATTCATCGACTGAACATATTTGCAATCAAGTCCTAGCCAATGATCTTCTTCCGCGCCATTGATCCTTTTGTGCACTTATTTTTTCATCCTTTCACAACTTCCTCTATATGTGCATCATACTTTGTGCCATATTGTTTGTTATTGCACGTACTTTTGTTTTCATCATTTCACGACTTTCTCTGTATGTGCATCATAATTTGTGCCATAATTTATGTTATTGTTCTATAACTAACCATTTCCATGACCACTTTGACATCAATGACAATATATGTGCAACAAAATGCACATGTAGAGTGAAGAAAAACTGTCAAAAGTGGAACCATATTGACACCCTCATTACTAAGAAACATTTCAAGGAAGACAAGAAGGTTGATATCAACATTATGAAGGAACAAGATGGAATACTTGTCAATATTCATGGAACAAGGCATCACAAAACCACTCTTCAACAAGCTATTATCAGAGACCAACAACCACTAGAAATTGGAGAAGATACAACAAAAATACATGGAATCAAAGAAAGAAAATTATGCAACAACTAGACACCAAGGATTAAGACTGAAAAGAATCGAATTTGGATGGATAGATCATCATCAATGGAATGAAGAAAGAAGGAATATAAGAAAATAGTATTAGTTGGTTTCCTCACATGTGAATCCTTTAATTGCAAAGCTTTGAGGATAAATATTTTTGTAGGAGGGTATTGTGTTATGACCCAAGGGGAGCATACATAGGGATAAATGTATATGATATGACCCCAAGGGGGGGCACATATGGGCCTAAATGTACATTTAATGTGTAAATATATATGTAATAGGGTTGGCCTAGTAGCAAAGGGGTCTCATGTGAAAGTGTGAATAGGTATATATAGAGATCATGTATCATTATTGGGGAGATGTGAATTGTGATGTATTTGGTTATTAGGATGAGGTTCTCCTATTCTTTAAGGAGTTATTGTGTTACTTATCTATATTGGAGTTGTGATCCACGCTCACATTTTGTATATGGTGTGTACTTATGTTCTATTATGATATTTTTAAGCATTTGGTTCATTACATTATGACCCAAGGGGAGCATACTATGGCTAATTGTATATAACATGACCCCAAGGGGGAGAATATATGGACCTAAATGTACATGTAATGTGTAAATATATATGTAATAGGGTTGGACTAGTAGTAAAAGGGCCTCATGTGCAAGTATGAATAGGTAAATATAAATATCATGTATTCATTATTGTGGACATGTGAATTGTGAGGTATGAATGTACTTGGTTATGTGGAGGAGGTTATGATATTATTTAAGGATTTATTGTGCAACTTATCTATCTTGAAGGTGTCCTTCAAGCTCACATTGTTGTACATGGTGTGTACTTTTGGTTTGGTTCATTACATTACCTTTTTTTTCTTTTATTAATTTCAATGTACTTTCTTTATTTATTTTATTAATTTAACTTTTGGTTAACTAAATGTAATATTCGAAACAAAACAAAATCCATCATCTTTTCTTTATTTTCATTTTGTTTAACATTTTAGTTTCTTAATTGTAATATAAAAAGGAAATATTTTAAAAAGTCATTTCAATATGTTCATTAATTAGAGTAATTCTTTTAAACACTAACTCTTTTAGTTTACTTTACTTTTCTTTAAATTATTTCACTTTAGCACATGTATTATTAAATTTCCATTAACTTTTACTTTATTTATATTTCATACAAAAGTAAAAGCATAAAAAAAATCATAAAGTTGCAAAACACATAAAATTTGCAAAATTGAAAAATCATACATAAGATATCCATGTTTAAACTCTTTATATTTAGGGTCATAAGATATCCATGATTAAATTGATGAGGGCTTTTGGTTAAGGTACATGTTGGGTACATGGTTGAGACAAGTAGTTGATGAGTTGGCACATACATGAGGCGTATAGTTGATGATGTTGGTACATATTGATGAGTCATAGTTGATGAGTAGTTGACACATTATTGGTACATACTTGGTACATGGTTGTATGCACTTGTTTATAGTACAAGTTGATTACAGGTTGGTGCATGGTTGATGCACTTGTTTATGGTACAGGTTGATGCATGGTTGATGCACGGTTTAGGTTTATTGGTACAGTTTTATAGCGGTATATCTCACAGTGATAGTGTGACAGTGGTTCTATCATTCTACTTCTACTTCAAGGAGGTTGGACAGGGCAAGAACAGGTGGTTGTAGCCACCTTCCGGTTGTAGTTGAAGAACATAGGGGATTGTAGCCTCCTTCTGGTTGTAGCCAAAGAATTGGAGAGTTGGAGCTTCCCTCAGGTTGTAGCCCGATAAAATAGGAGGTTGGAGCCTCCTTCCAGTTGCAGCTGGAAAACAAAGGAAGTTGGTGCTTCCAATGAATGTAATTGTTCAAGACATATAAGATAAAGCATTATGTGGTTTTCTCCCGCTTTGGGTTTCCACGTAAAACACCGGTGTATTGTGTATGTGTATGATTGTTCATTTGTTCATTGCTTATTTACTCTATAGTTATTGGATGATAATGATACATTGATATAACACTTGGATTATATGGTTAAAAAGAATAAATTTCTATATTACTAATTCACCCCCCCCTCTCAGTAATCCAACAATTGGTATCAGAGCAGGTTCCTTCAGGAAACAGTTTAACCACTTGAAGGAGATCATGGATTATTCTGAGAATAGAGTACCAATGTTTAATGGTCGGAATTGTTTTAAGTATGAGACATGGAGCATAAGGATGAAAGTATTTTTACAGGCACAAGGACATTATATTTGGCTATTAGTTGTTACAGTATATGATAGTTCAAAAAGGGCAAAGACTGCAGCCAAGAAGGAATTGAGGAAGAATAACAAAATAGCAATGGATTTCATCTAGGAAGGATTACCTAATCCAGTAAGAGAAAATGTTGGTAAATGTTCATCAACAAAATAAATTTGGGATAAGTTACATGACATATATTCTTTACCCATCACAGATTCAGAAAATGTGAAAGAAGATGCAGATACAAATCAAGAAGAATTATGTTCACCATGTCAAGCAGATTCGGAAGATGAAGAGTACATAATCACCAAAGGTATGTTGTTTTGTTTTAATTGTGAAAAATGTGGACATCTTGAAATAGAATGCCATGAAGGAAATGAGACAGAAAAACTAATTGAAAAGGAAGACAGTTATGAAGAAGAATTGATTAGTTATTTAGATGAACTAAGAGAAGAAAACAATTCACTAAAGAAAGAATTGATGAAACAAAAGGAAAGTGTTCACATTTCTAAAGAATCCCAACAGGTCATCGATAAATTAAGAACTCAGCTACAAGAAGCCAAAAAGATCGAAGAAAATCTTGAATATCAAAAGCATTGTTTGGAAACCAACATAACAGCACAGAAGGAAGAAGCAGAAATGAGAGAGAATATATTAACAGATCATCTTAAGGAAATAACTAACAATCTAAACCAGCTTGAGGAAGAGTTTGGTCAAGAAGAGAAAGGACTTGAAGAAGAAATAATCACAATAAAAATTCAACTTGAAGAAGCAAAAAGAACAAAAGAATTCATGAAGTCTCAGATAATGAAGAAAGAAGAAGAGGTTGAGAAGCTTGAAGAAGAATTTGTCACATTAAGAAGTAAAATCGTCAAACTCAACAAGAACGTTGAAGAGACATAAACATCCACATCAATTATAGAGAATGAAGAGAAGCACTCTAGGTTGCTAGAAAAGAAGAATGAATAAAATAGAAAGAGTTATGCAGACGTACTCAAAGGAAGGAATCATGGTCAACCAAAATCTAAGAAAACTATTGAAGATACATCTTCAAGAAGACCATCCATGTTCAAGCCACAAAGAAGCTTCAATCATGATCATGATCAGTCAAGGCAAAAATTTAGAAGGACTATGCCACAAAGAAGATCATTCACTCCCAGGTATGCCAATTTATTTTATGGTAATTGTTTTTATTGTACTAACTTTGGACATAAGGTTGCAGATTGCAAGGATTATAAAAGAAATGTTCAAGCAAGAAATGCCTATGTGATCACACGTAACATTGAGTGTTACAAATGTCATAACTATGGACACATAGCCAGTGATTGTAGAAGCATCATTGATACTTCCATGAAAGAGAATATTGATATCAGATATAAGAAAGTGTGGATAAGAAAATAGGAAGAACAGGTTAACAAAGACCAGGTACCAGAGATTGCAAGATTGGCAATAAAACAAGATGAAGAATATTCTACAAAGAAAAGGAAAGATGTCAGATACAGAAAGGTTTGGAAAATCACTGAAAGAAAGGAATGAGAGGTAAATAAGGAACAGTTTCAAGAGATTGTACTTTCAAGCATTGTAGTGAAAGATGAATCCACAGACAGAAAGAAAGAAGTCAGAGCTCAGACAGATAATGAATCTACCAATGAAGATGATGATGAATACACTTAAGAGCAGGAATTGTTCTGAGCCATATGGCTTAGAGACTCCCAAGTAATATGAATATTAGATAGGGGGAGTCTATGCGATAGGTGTGATAGACCAAAGAACCATCCTTCGAGCATCTTGCATAGTTTAAGAAGACGGATTCAGAGAAATCAGTTAGTAGAAGTACAGTTTGATAGATTAATCAAGACTTCATGATAGTATAGTGATAAATGGGTCAGCATTATGGACAGTTGTGCAAGTAGAGTCCTGGACAGTATGGATAGAGATGGATTTGTAAGAACACTTAGCAAGTTTGGACAGATATATGGTAGTGGACGAGAGCATGGATTCATAGATTGGTTCAGAGAGTAGTTCAAAGAAAAAGGAACATTATCATAATGGATGATAATTACACAGGAAATGGCTTGAACAATGCTAATGGATTCCAAATTGACAGATATTTTTTGGACACATGCAGTGCATACATCAGTTCACATTCAAAACAAAGTAATACTCAGAAACAACAATGACAAAACTCCCTACGAACTATGGAAAGGAAGCGCAGAAAACAACCTCTACATCAAGGTAACTCAAGGTAATATTTTATTAATTGAAATTTATGGAAGTACTAATGACAAGTTAAGCTAGAAATTTGCAAAGGATATGAAGAATGAATGTGAAATGTCATTACATGGAGGACTATCCTTTGTTTTGGGTCTTCATGTATGTCAAAGAAACCAAGGAATTTTTATTTCTCAAACTAAGTATATCAGAGAAATGTTAAAGAGGTTCGGAATGGAAGATTGCAAACCAGTTGCCACTCCTATGCAAACCAGTTGCAAGTTGAGCAAACATGATGATCCAAAGTCTATAGACCAGATGCAATACAGGCCAATGATTGGTAGCTTACTATATGTGAAAGCATCCAGACCAGATGTAATGTAGGCAGTTGGACAGGTGGCACGATTTCAAGGAGCACCAAAGGAATCACATGTATTAGCAATGAAGAGGATTTTCAGATATCTCAAAGGAACAGAAGAGTTTGGATTATGGTATTCAAAAGGAAAGGATCTATCACTTATTGCCTACACAGATGCAGATTGGGCAGGTTGCATTGATGACCGATGAAGCACCAGTGGAGCATCGTTCTACTTGGGTGAGTGTTTAGTATCATGGATAAGCAAGAAACAATCATCAGTATCTCTATCTACAGTCGAGGCAGAGTATATTGCAGTAGCAACATGTTGTACACGGGTTCTTTGGATGAAACAAACTTTGAAAAATATACAGGTTGAGTATGATGAGCCCATTCCAATCTATTGTGATAATACAAGTGCCATCAGTATCTACAAAAACTCGGTGATGCACTCCAAGACGAAGCACATTCCAATCAAGTATCACTTTCTACGGGAACGGGTTGCAGAGAAGAACATCAAAGTTGAATATGTGGTAACAAAAGAACAAGTGGCATACATCTTTACAAAATTGCTTCCATGGGAAGCCCTTGAGTATCTTCGCCAGAGACTAGGAGTAATTTCTACTCCAAAATGAATACATTTGAATGCTTATTTTATATGTCTTATATGTACACGAGGAAGCACCATAAATAGGACAAAGGGGGGGATATTTATTATATGCAAAGGTAAATGCTTGGAGAGAGAGCATAGAGGCATGTTTCCAAGGGGAGCGATTGCAACAGGGGAAGAATAAGCGATATGACTTCAAAGTGATACCCTTTGTCAAAGGGGGAGATATTATTCATATGAAGGGAAAGAAAGTAATCAGAGGATTATAAACACAAAGAAAAATCAAAGGCACATAAACAGGGGGAGCATCCCCAAAGAGAGTTCAGTCAGGGGCAACAGCCCCAAAGGGAGATACCCTTTGCCATTGATGTCAAAGGGGGAGATATAGAAACATTGATAAAGAGTATAATAATGAATGTCATCATGACTAAGTGTTTCCATCAATGCCAAAGCGAGAGATTGTCAGACAGTTGGCTTAGGTTGATGGATTGTTGGTTGTCATTGATGTCAACTATTGGAGAGTGATATTGTAGATTGATGTCAATCAATGCCAAAGGGGGAGATTGTCAGATAGTTGGATTAGGTTGATGGATAGTTGGTATGGATTTTTGGTTGTCATTGATGTCAACTATTGGAGAGTGATATTGTAGATTGATGTCAACCCTTAGTGATTGACGTCAACCCTTGGAGAAAGTTCGGTAGTGAATTATTGTAGCACAAAGGTTTGGGTAATGGACCCAAGTTTGTTTAATGTAAAGATTACTCATTATTCTCTTGTCATGGTTGATAATAAGTACAAATGGATGAACTCCAAAGTGTTCCCCTTATGGTGAAAGCCCTCATGGGAAGACGTTTTGCGGATTGAGTTATCCTAGAAGTATGGTTAGAGAACCCATGTTTATTTGTCAAATAATGAGATGAAGGTCAATGAATTTTTTAGTAAAACTATCCTAGATGGATAGTTCTTGTCATTCCATTTCTAGTGGTATGTGTAAAGTCACATAACTCCTCACGGTTAGAGAGTTATGGCCATGAGAAGTTGGAGAACCCAGGTTTGGGTAATGGACCCAAGTTTGTTTGATGGATAATGGTATGAGTTTTGATATATTTTAAGGCAATACTATTCTATATAGATAGTACATGTCATTACATTTCCGGTGGTATGTGGAACGTCACATAACTCTTCATGGTTTGTGAGTTATGGCCTTAGGAAGTTGGAGGACCCTCATATGTCATCTAGAAGCCCCAAAAGGTCAAAGTGGTCAAAGTGGTTTCAGAGATTTTAGAAGGTAAATAATAAAGTGAAGTGATGAGTGTACTATAATTCAAAGTAAATACAAAATAAAATATTTAAATAATAAATTTAATGGAGAAATTAGAAGTGGGTTAACCCTAAAATAAGAAAAGTGGGCAAAGTGACCTAGAAGATGTTTTTAAGGAAGCTACTTAGAGAGTATAAATAACAGGCAAGGCTCTCTCATTTTACATCACACTTGAGCATATTGAATATCTATAGGTTTTTGATGTAACCAGAGGATATCTAAGCCGAATTTCATAGGGAAGGTGAAGAAAAGAAGGTTGAAATTCAAGGGAGGATAAATTCTTTTGATGATGCTTTCTAAGGTATGTTATTTACAGGTCATCTCACCATTTTCGAAATAACTATTTTTGTAGAATGATTAAGACCGTGAAATTTCTATTCCATTGAGGAAACATATCCAAGTATGTATGGTAAATCATTCAGCTTGTGGGTCGTTTTATTTTTGGAGTTACACTCTGTGGAAAATAGGGTTTATGGCTAGTTCTGAAACTAGTCTAAAACAGGTGGTTCGAGTAAAAATGTCATAAATTCTTCATAACAAATCCCAATTCAGTAAGACAAAATGTGTTGGTTAGAGTACAGTATTTAGTATTCTGTGTAACAATTTCAGATCGATTCAACAAACATTTCTTGCGAGGCACACTCTACAAGGTCGCTCTCTAGAATAAGCCAGAATTCAGCAAGGTATACCATTTTTGCTATAAATCCTTTTCTGAGAGGTTCCAAGTAGTGAAACCTAGAGGAATTGCATAAAACACGTTGAAGGAAATTTTTTATCAGTTTCATATTTTTATTCATTACAGGTAAAAACTTATGATTATTTCAAGTTAGGGTTGTTGACTAATCCAAAACTAGTCATGTGAGACTAAAGAAAAGTTTGATGAAAATGCTAGTCTCTTGTTGTTAAAGTTAAGGAAGGTTTGAAGGTATGTGATCATATACACCAGGTTTATTACAGAGTTACAAATCATATTTGGATGATGAAATTGATGAGGGATTTTGGTTAAGGTACATGTTGGGTACATGGTTGAGACAAGTAGTTGATGAGTTGGCACATACATGAGGTGTATAGTTGATGATGTTGGTACAGATTGATGAGTCATAGTTGATGAGTAGTTGACACATGATTGGTACATACTTGGTACATGGTTGGATGCACTTGTTTATGGTACAAGTTGATTACAGGTTGTTTGGTACAGGTTGGTGCATGGTTGATGCACTTGTTTATGGTACGGGTTGAGGTATAGGTTGATGCATGGTTCAGGTTTATTGGTACAAGTTTACAGTGGTATATCTCACAATGATAGTGTGACAGTGGTTCCATCATTCTACTTCTACTTCAGGGCGGTTGGACGAGGTAAGGACAGGTGGTTGTAGCCACCTTCCTGTTGTAGTCGGAGAACATAGGGGGTTGTAGCCTCCTTTTGGTTGTAGCTAGAGAATTGGGGAATTGGATCTTCCCTCAGGGTGTAGCCTGAGAAACTAGGAGGTTGGATCCTCCTTCCAGTTGCAGCTAGAAAACAAAGGAAGTTGGTGCTTCCAATGAATGTAATTCTTCAAGACATATAAGATAAAGCATTATGTGGTTTTCTCCCGCTTTGGGTTTCCACGTAAAACATGGGTGTATTGTGTATGTGTATGATTGTTCATTTGTTCATTGCTTATTTACTCTGTAGTTATTGGATGATAATGATACATTGATATAACACTTGTATTATATGGTTAAAAAGGATTAAATTGCTCTATTACTAATTCACCCCCCCTCTCAGTAATCCAACATAGTCAGCTCTGGTTGTAAGGAGGTCTAATCAAGCAAGAAAACCAGCTGAAAGTTATAGTCCACCTGATTTACATTTTGAATTTTTGTTATCTTCCAATGATGATGAGCACAAATCAATCAGCGCAAAAATCGACTCAACAAAGGGTAAACTCTGAAAGGAGGCCATGGTCGAAGAAATTTAATCCTTTCACAAGAATGAAACATGGGATTTGATTGAGCTACCTAATGGAAGGAAACCCATTGGTAGCAAGTGGGTGTTCAAGAAAAAATTGGGCGAAGCAGGTCAAGTCAATAAGTTCAAAGCTTGAATGGGTAGCGAAAGGGTATTCCCAAGTTGAAGGAGTCAATTTCAGTGATATTTTCTCTCCTATTTAAAATTAGCTTCCATTAGAATACTAATGTCTTTCGATGTAGCATTTGATCTTGAGATAGAGAAAATGGATGTGAAGACAATGTTCCTACATGGGGACCTAGAAGAATAAATCTACATGAAACATCATGAAGGATTTGCAGTAAAGGGAAAGAAAGAGCTAGTGTGCAAGTTGAAAATATCCCTTTATGGTATAAACCAATCACCAAGGATGTGGTACCAGAAGTTTGACATGTGCATCCTTTTTTTGGTATTTGTGAGAAGTAAGGCTAATCATTGTGTATATTCTAAGGAAGAAAGTAGTCATTTCATACATGTATCTTTGTATGTCAATGACATGTTGTTCGCTGGAAACAACATGGAGAATATAAATGAAGTGAAGAGGAAGCTATCCTTCGAGTTCAACATGAAGGATATCGGTGCTATGAACTTCATTCTAGGAATGGAGATCAAGAGAGATCGGGCAGTCAGAAAACTTTGGTTAAATCAGAGAAAGTATATTGAAACAATATTGAAGTGTTTCAACATGCAATATTGCAAAATAGTCAAGGTACCTTTGGGGGCGAAACTAACTATTGAACAGTGTCCAAATCTAGGGGAATAAATAGAGGACATGGCACATGTTCCCTATGCTAGTGTTGTTGGTAATATTATTTATGCAATGTTCTACACTCAACAAGATATTTCTTATGTTGTGGAAGTATTGAGAAGATACATGTCAACACCTGGGAAAGAGAATTGGACTATTGTCAAGAGAGTGTTTAGGTACTTGTGTGGCACAACAAAATATGCAATTGGTTACCAAAGGAAACCTTAAATTAATAAGAAAGTGAATATACATGGATTTTTCGATGTCGAATGGGATGGATATCTTGATCGAATAAGATCAACTAATGGATATGTGTTCAATTTGATGTTCAATGGAGCAATTAGTTGGATGAGTAAGAGATAGGTCAGTGTAGCCTTGTCAACAACAAAAGTTGAATACATGGAAGCAACTCATGCAAGAAAAGAAGTTATATGGTTGCATAGACTATGTTCATGGATTGGGTTTGAGAAGCAAGCTATATAGATAAATTGTGATAGTCAAAGTGTAATTTTCTTGGCAAAGAACCCATATTACCATTCCAGGATGAATTATATTGATGTACAATACCATTTCATGGGAGAGATGATGGAAAACAAGAAGGTGCTGCTAGAGAAGGTAGAAACTTTGGAAAACATAGTAAACTCTTTGACCAAGTATGTGAGTGTCGTGAAGTTCTCTTCGTGTATATAGGAAATGGGAATTGTTTCCCTACTTCAATGAATGAAATTTTAGTTTCTCATGTTTCTGCAAAGAAGACAACAAGGGGGAGAATGTTGGGTTGTTATATTATTTGCAGTGGAAACTCAGTCTAATCGACTGGCTAGTCAACGTGGATTGACTAGATGGATGACTCAAGTCAAAGTTTGAAAGGTCAACGAACATGACATTGATAGTTAGTCGAGTGGAAACTGACAAGAAGACTGACTGGAGGTCAACTAGTGGTCGACTAGTTCATAGACAATTGGAGTTCAATGGGTAGTTGATTGTAATAGAAGCTCGAGATTCGCTAGATTGAAGACAATCCTATGCATGGATCTGTAGCCATTTTTGGATGTCGTGAATTAGGTTTTTTCATGTAGTAAATCCTATAAATATGGTGTGTTGTAACATTGTAAATAGGTTACACTTCGTGATTTGAAACTCTTGATTGAGAGGTATCTAATGGTCATGTAGATGTAAGTTGAATTGGCTGCAATGTTGTTCTTGTGTAAAACCAAGAGAGTAGCATGACGTTTGTATCTTAGGTGTGGGCCAAGGGTAGTCATCTAACTCTTTATTCTATGAACGAATAATACAACAAGGAGCGGGAGTCGCTCAAGGAATGTTGGTTTTCCCAATTAAGGGTTTCCACAATAAAATATCTATGTACTATGTGATTATGATTATTTATGTTTAATTATGTCTTCTCTTTCCTGGTTGGTTTAGTGTGAATTTTATTTCTCTACACATCTACTATTGGTTCTTCTGCTCCTAGTGTTGTAGTTGGTGCATCTACTCTCGGTGTTGCTACCAGTGTCCCTACTCCTAGGACTATTGTTTGTGCTACATTTACTATTGCACCTAGTACTATTCCAACCTCTACTCTTGGTCCTTCTAATCACCTTGCTTGAAATTTTGAGATGACCCCCTCATCGGGAATAATTTTCAAGAGCACTAGGGAATTATTTGTTTCTTTACACGTGGATGAAGAACTGGTCCTACTGAAGGGACTAAAAGTTCATGGTAATTACACCAATGAATATTTTCATTTCATACAACAATGAATATTTATATGTTTATCTTATAAGTTTAATCATATTATATGATTGAAATGGAAGGGAAAAAATTCTTTTATCCATGGTTGCATGAGAAGGTGTTTTCTCTTTTTCCATTGACAATAAGAATTGGCTATAAAACTGTAGCCAAATATTGAAGAAATTGTTGATGACACACATGACCAAGCATTTTGGTCAAGTATTCAACCAAATAATGGTTGATTGAATAGCAGGGAAGTATTTGAATGTAGTGTGCTACAATTACCACATTGATCTCCTACACTACCCTAAATATGAGTAGCATGCACTAGTTCCAAAAAATGAGTGGGATGTATTAGTAGAGGATGCTAAGGAGAAGAAGATGAAAAAAGAGAGAAACTTGCCAAAAATTGGAGAATCGAAAAGGTAAATATAATATAATATGCATTGAACTTATAACTATGAATTTCACCCGATTAACTAAATCACATTTACATGCACTTAAAATTTTTGTAGGCTCCAAGGAATTTCAAAAGGCGACAAAGGCTAGATTGGACAAGGTTGGGGAGAACAAACTTGGCCCAAGAAGCTATATTAAAATAAAAGGGAGATATGTAAGTACTAAAATTTAAAAGATTTTGTTATTGATTCGTTCAACTATAATTTAAAAACTTTCGTTATTGAATTGAATTATGTTATGATATGCAATCAACTGACTATGGCCTTATGCCCACCGAGGAGGACCTATAGCTTTCCTTGAAAAGAGGATATAAATCCTTGGTTAAAATTAAGAAATGCAAGGAACATAATAATTCTACTGTCAACAAGGAGGTAAATAAATTAAATATTTTTTTAATGGTTAATTATAAATTTGTTTTGGGTTTATGGATTATAAAATAACTATAAATTTTATTTTATTGTGGGCACATGTAGAAGTTGTTATGAATGAATCACTTGTTTTCGAGGTTGTTGGTGGTGATAAGCTAGAGGTTGAACCTACCACCTGATGCAACCTTAATCAGCAATAGAACAATTCATTACTTGTTGCACCATATTTCCCTTGTTCGACACCAAAGACTCCAGTTCCAATTTCATTCCATTTTTATAACCATAAATGGGGATATAGCTAGGTGTAATCAAGTACCCAATTGGAGATTCACCAATTAAAGAGTTATTTCCATCTCTTGTTACATTCATTGGAGATACATATCTAGTTTACCAAGATATATTAAGTGCAATAGTCGAATTGGCATGGATGTTGACTCTGGATCTAGATATGCACCTAGCTCAAATGTTGATGATCAAACTTGAACGTCACTTGTTACTTATCTTTGTAATTAATCCCATGAATGTGATGTGAGAAAAGAAAATAGTAGTTGTAAAATATTTAGTCTCAGTTCTTCTACATGGTCAAACTAATGGAAAGGGATCTCGATATGTCTACTACACCAGGTACTACAAACGAGGTGTCTTAAAAAATATATTTTTTATATTCATATAATATGAACAGGGTGACTTATAAATTGTTTTCTTTAATTTTAGGGGTGTTTCATACTCAATTGCATGCATGAAAGTGTATTTTTTGTTTCAACAACCACATCTTTCAAAAGAACAATAACATCAAGAAGTAGATGCCAACATCATAATTGTGGACCTTCAAAAAAAAATGAGAAGGAAATAGTGTAGATGCCAACATCATAATTGTGGACCTTCAAAAAAAAAATGAGAAGGAAATAGTGTAGTAGACAAACATGTTTTATTATTGACATGTTTTGGTATATACTTTGTACTTTTTATGTTATTGTATGTTACCTTTACATTGTTATACATTGTTATACATTATTATTATTTTCCTGCCTCTTAACGTGTCTGTGCACTATTTACTAATTAAATTGTTTAGAGGGAATTAAATTGATGTCCGTTGGGGGGAGGGGCATATGATTTTATACCTTCTCATGGTTGGGTTCGTTGGTAGAGAATAAACCATTCTCAAATCCAAGAGAAATTAAAGGTAGTAACAGAATTACCACATAATTAGCCAATTAATGAGCTCAACCCTTTAAATAGCTTATAATTAGGTTTTCAATAAGTTTTTATATTTCCTTTTTTTTTTGTCATATGCATATCAAATTTATTATGATTTTAATAAATTTGTGTGGCTTCCATTGCAGGTTGGGTAAAACTATACAAGAAGCCTCCAATGGGTATTTTGTCAATCCTATATGTTGACTTATATTGTATATGTTTTTCATAATATTGTACTCTTATAATGTATGACACATTTAGTCTACACAAAGGTAAAAATAGATATTAATATATATTTTAGTGTAAGATCGAAGGAAAAGGTTTAAAAAAAAAATAGTTTTGTTTCTGTTTTTTTCTTAATTTTGTTTTTCCTTGAATTTTCTATGTCTGGCACAAGTAGTGCCTTATCATTACCAAGAATGGGGTGTTCTTATCCATGATGATAAGTATGTGAAGTTTATTCTGAGTCTTTTCCTTTTGGGGATTCTAATTAGTCTTCGACTTTGATGCCTTGACAATAATGCTCCTCTTCAAGATCTACACAAAAATGTTTCTCATCTTCTTCTGATTTATATATATAAGGATATCATACAAAAACTCAAATATAAGCTTATTCACGTTCTCACTAAAAACGTTATTCATCTAACACATTTTGTATTCCAATAAGTACCTTATCATTAGGGATGGAACTAAACACATTTCATTATTAATTATATTGTAAAATATGTCTACCTCACTTACACTTTGCTAGTTTCATTTTCAATACAACATACTTTATCTATAAGCCTCATATACTTGTGTATTCAAATACAAGTCTTAATTACAAGGCCATTTTAACCTTTAGCATGTATCAACCTATGTCTATAATGGTTTTATTCTTCTATTTTGACCTCAATGCCCTTGTGCTTAGAGTGTGAAAATGGATATTTGCTTCTTCTCATCATTTATACAATGCCTAGATTGTTACAAATGGCATGTTCTCCTTCTAGAATTCTAGAATTCATAGCTAGAAAGTACTCTCTTCTAGAAATCTCTAGTAGATTCCCACATGTTAACGTTAAAGTTATCTCTTCTATAAGTCTACAATATTTTTTGTACTAGTTAAAGTTCATTAAACATTTATACTATTATGGTGCATTTAAAGTAGGAATTCTAGAAAATTTAGGTGTCGTATCTACAATTTATCATTAGTATCCACCCCACCCCTATTAGGGGAACTCTTATAAAATTAAATATTTTTGGTTTCTCGTGAGATTTTGTTGGTTTTGTATAGGTTTGGTTACTTGTAGCTTAAATATATTCATGTATGCCACAACTTTGAATGTTTTTGTAAGAAACATGCTTAATTAGTTCATATGTGTCATCATTGGAATACCTAACCTTATTACTATTTTTATTTTTATTTTTTGTTTTTGTACTTCTATAAATATCTTTAACAAATTGGATAATTTCCCTACTTTTGAAGGTCTTGTTGTCTTGAGAAAATAATAGTTATTGAAAACTATTTTAAGTTTTATCCTTTATATTTTTGGGACTAGACATAACACAAAGCTTCAAGAATGATGACAATATAACTCTATGTAGGTGAATTTTGATGGTGAAGAGGATCCTATCATTGGGCATGACTCAAGATACAATTGTGATTCATTTAACTTTCTTAGTCTTTTGTACAGTTCTTGTGATTAGAAGAATAGATGTACATGGTTTTCTTTATTTTGTAGACAAATGAAGGTTATGTGTAGGTCCTAAACTTGTTGTCTTTCTTTTGACTTGAATTCTTTGGTGTAAAATTTTGTGTAATGGTAAATCCTTTGACATGATTCTTTTATTTATTTAAACTCTTTGATTTATTCATAATCCATATTTTGCAATGTGCACTTTTGTAATCTAGGGGAAAGTATGTAGGTGTTACCAATAGTTCATCACATAGAGCAGTATATACAATACACTACTATACACACACCACATAGACATATAAGGAAGCATACACAAAGTAGTAGGAGAACTAGAAATATGCACTTTATTATGTACAACAATAGCCATCTTTCCTCTAGGGAAAATTTCTGGGGCTATATTTTTTCCCATGGGCTAATTTTCCATGATTTTTTCCAAAAAAGAGATTTGCCAATTTCCATTTTCTCTAAAAGTGAATTTCCCAAATTCTATAGAATAAAATTATTTTACCTTAAAAATAGCCAAAATTTTATAGAAAATATACAAAATCCTTAGAAATTTGAATATTTTTACAAAAAAATCACCAAACATTTTATAGTTCACATATTAAGGACTAGTAAGATTCACCAAGTTGATTTCTACATTCTGAGATAAATTTTCATCCCTAAAATTACTTTGATTTCCTTTGTTACATAGCCACATATATACTTGTGTTTTCAATTATATGGAAGTTACAACTTCGTAACTGCCTCGATCGGTCGACCCAACTAGCTAGTCGACTAACTCATCTACTCGACTTTGATGGTCGATTGAATTACATATCTAACTTGGTAGATTGTATGGTCTAGTCGACAGGGCCAAATAGACCCTACAACATCTCCCCCCTCCTCAATTCCTTGATTGCCCCAAGCAACGAGAAGGGTGTGTCGATTACATTGATGGAAATTTTAGAGAGAAATATTACAACTTTTGAACTAAGATAAAGAATAGTTGAAATTAAGTACTTTGATGGATCTTCCACGATTTCCTTTGCTAATGTTGTTGGATTATTTCAAGCCATTCTTGATGCAATTTTAGATGAGTAGAACATATTTGTGTGGTATTATGAAGAATTATATGCTTAATAAACCGAGCTCGGTCATTTTAGATCCTTTAAGATGGCTCGATAGGTACGAACTATGTGCTCTTGGACTGGGCAGCTTTGACTGAAACTTTGATTCGATCACCACTCTCACCAAATGACTCTAATTGTTGTGGTGGTATGTTGGATAGAAGAATGACGCAATCATGTCTATCGACACTCATCCATTGTTGATGTAGAATGCTAACAACTATGACTCTCATTTCTCAGATCTATGTTGGAGTCAATCGATAGCCAATTGGTGCAGAAGTGCCTTAGGTTGAACTATGTAGTATTATGTCGGAATTACAGTGTATTATTGCTAACAAAGAGAGGATCTTCTCTCCTTTTCGAAAACAAGTGAAGTTCTTCATGAAATTTGGAGAAATTGGTCCCTCCTGGAGGAAATATCCATGCATATGGATCGACTATCATAGCTCTCACTCTAATCTATTGGCATACAATCATTCTTTACTTTTAGTTGATTTTTTGTGTCCTCCCTCGAGTTCATTTTATAACAAATTTGGTAGGAATTTGGGGTGTTTTCTACTGGAAAAAATTATGTCATCAATCATAGATGTGTACTTCCTAAAATGATTATCGCTCATGTGACCAACCTGTCTTGTTACAGTGCTAGCCAACTTGACCTTTCCTTGAAAATTTTGGTTAGTTGTTCTGAATGAGATTGTAATATTAGTCAATGGGGTCGATTGGTCCTTCAAAACTTCTTCCCCACGCCTCATTAACTTATATTAAATTTATACAAACTTTAATACAAAAATATAAAAAGAATATGTATAGTTCCAAATTTGAGTTTTTTCTCTGTTGTTTTACTCTTTAATGATTGAATCAAGGATTGTTGACTATGTGGGTCTTGCTTGCTCTCCCAATTGTTATGATTAATCGATTGTTTCTTCCTAAATTATTTTGGGCCACTAGTATAAGTGCACTTGTGGATCCAGTAATGTTACACCTTTGTCTAAGTGGGTGTTATCACCCTATAATTTATAGTATCAACTGGTCACTGGAATATTATCTCTCTCTACTATTTTTGTTGACAAATGATTTTTCATTTTGCAAATAATTTGAAAAAGAAAAGAAAAAAGAAAGAAAAGAAAAGAAAAAAAAAAAGAGGGCATAAAAGAATTTCAATAAAAGCCCCATGCAATAATAGTAACATGGTCCATACCTTTCAAGCATGGCCAAGTTCTTTTTAAATTGATGTTGATAGGATTAGTGAATAAGCTTGGCTAAACTGTTCAATCTTAGCCAAGCGATCTAGGGTAGATTAGTGAACAAATCTGGCTAGACTGTCTAATCCTAGTCAGATAGCCCCAGGGTAGAGTAAATTCTTAACCCAATAGTCTAATCTGGGTTAATTGTCATAGGAAACTAGGTTAGAATATAGGCTAGTGTCTTTACTTCAATTAAACTAGCTTGATGATCAATGTTACACCATGATTTGGATACCTAAAAGGTTGTTTGGATAACCCCTTGGTGGTGTACACATGAAAAGTCTTGGAAAAAAACCTGTGAAATGCACTTATCCTAAGTTTCTCGGTGCATGTATTTTCCGCGCCCTCACTTATGCTCCGTTCATATATTAATGGTCTGGATGATTGCACCCAGATCTATGGTGA